>APFE031100178.1:51544-74504 GCA_000404065.3 Pinus taeda
AGTATTCATGGACAAAATAGATTTTAATAATGATACAATTTTTTTTTAATATTAGTCGTTGATTAGAATATCTATTTATTGATTACATTCATGTTAGTTGTTTATATCCATATTCATTGATTATGTTCATGTTTTTATATTTTTCATTCATTCAATTACTTTTCATAATATATACAATTATTTTATTGTTAACAATTTGCATTGCATTGTATATGTATCTTTACTTCATATAAATTGACATTTTCAACATTTAGGGAAAAAATGAAAGGTATTCATCATCATAGGTTGATGATATTTTAATTCAAGGTTTTTGTCTTTTTTACTCTACAAATGTGAGTGTGCATATTTTCAAATTTCTCACATGGAAAATATATCTTGATGTTTAATAGCAAAGAGAATTTGGATTTTGATTGATTGGGGTTTCAGCTAAGCTTCAGTAGATAAAACATAATAAAGGGATGAAACTGATGGACATATTAATGAAACTAAGGGACACCTGTTATTTGGATTTGGACACAGGTTATCAATGTTTTGAAATGGATAATCATCTTATTCCGAAATACACTTTTCCACTACCATGACAAGTGTATGTGTAAAGTTTTGTAGTCTTCTTATTCTCATTAATCCTCATAGGTGTCAATTAACAAATGACATGATAATTTTTTAATAAAACTTTATAGAATTTAATTTAAACACGGTTTAGTCATGTGATTTAGATATGAAAAGAAGTTAATAATATGTATTGTGGCCACTACTAAAATACACTAGCATATTTAAATTTAAATTGTCCAATCATTATTTTTAATTAATAAAATAATTAAAATAACCAATTCCAATAAAAAAAACTTATCAGCCTAATTAAATTAAAATACCCCTGATGATAAAGAAAATGGATGACAAAAATATCATCAAAATTGTTCGTAGAGTAAGCGCAAAACAGAAGCCCACAGCCAAAATATTCAGCTACACACAAATATATAAATATATCGATATCTTAAACTTACCTAACTATCATGATACTTTTTATACAAATTTTATTTTATTTAGAAATTTGGTCGATACCTGGTTATACATAACATTTTTTTGTGTGGAAATTTGGACAATAAATAAGGTGCTCTAAATATTTAAAAAACTCCGTTCTCCTCGGTTTTGAACCTTAATGTTTTTGGCAAAAAGAGCAAGTAAAACCTAAGAACAAGAGAACCTAACATTAATAAAAGATTATGCTAAAATTAAGCAGCTTACAATGTTAATGTTCCCTTTACCAGCTAATTACGATAACGAAAGTATATTGTATAAGAATAAACACTTTTCCACATTATGTGATTAAAATTTGTTTAGAGAACCACGTGGATGAAGTCCGTCGAAAGAACCATTCTCACGACGTAAATCTAAATCTACTGCCTTAACTTTTCAAACAAAATAGTTAACAAAATCATGACAACTTAAATCTAATGAATAGCCTTTCGTATGTCTATATTCGGAGATGCCTTGATTGAAAAAAATCAAGAGTAAGATTGTTATTTTCAATATTACAAATCAATTAAATAAAATTAATCCATTAAATAAAATTTCATTTGAGATATTAGTAATAAATGAATGTAGTAGAACGCACTTGAGGTGCATGCCATAGTGGTCGGGGAAGTCAGTTTCACCATCCCGGACGATGTTCGATTCTTGCGGCGCAGCATTGCTGGCGCAATTTCGGAGGATGACGATTTATTCCGAAGATTTGATGGCTGATGAGGAGGCTTGATGTGACTGTATAGTGTAAAATATACGATTGTAATGTGATTTTCCAGAGGGGTTACATCCCCGCATGAAAAAAATAAAAATAAATGAATGTAGTGAGAGTGAATTGAATTTAACAGAAATTGAGTCATTTCAACTAATAATGAGACTAAACTTAAAAGAAATTGATTCAATTCAACTACTTACTAGCATAGATCTATTTTAAACATTGATCTAATAAGAGCGAGAGGGATCCAATTTTTCATGAACTCACATTATTTAAATATTTTGTATAGTTATTTTTATTTTTTTATTTTTAGATTTTTTAAAAATTTTATTTCTTCATGTGCAATTTTTTTATGAGCAGACATTCTTTAAATGTTTTGTATAATTATTTAACTTTTAGATTTTTAGATTTTGGCTGATATGAGAAAAATGGTTTCAACTTTGATGACGGAAAAACAACGTTACACATCATGTTGGGTTGTAGAATGAGAATCTAAGCTTAAATAACACCTAGATGGACAATTGTGACACCTAGCAAGTGGGTGGAATTAGATCCTCCAACACTCCCCTTAATTTCAACCATAAATAAATCCAAACTAAGATGTCTCGTTGTATATGTCTCAACTAGGCTTGCAATTTAAAAATTTGAGATCATGTGAGTTTCATTTTCTCGTTATTTTTTTCCAAATCCTATAGCCTCTAAATTGTTTCAACTTTTACTTTTTGTTGCATACTTTAAACCTTAGTTTCTTTATTCTCTAGTTTTGCTCTTCTATTTTTCCAGACTGTCTAAACATGTCCTCGACTTCTTCAAAAATCAATTTGTATGTTTACTACTACCACATGTCTTCTTATGTAGTGTTCTTTTCATCATCAATATTTTGCTGCAACATAAGGCCATAATATAATTTCATCTCTTCGGTACTCCAATGCGTGAAAAATTCATTAAAGTTTTCATCATCCATGTTGTCTTCAAGATTCATTGCTACGATGTCTTGGCAAGCCTCATCTAGACATGGTGTTGCAAGCCATGCTTCAAGGAAACTTAATTATTCTTCATAATTGACATGTTTACTTGCACATTAGAAATCAATGATAAGTGTAAAAGCGTCTACAGAACCACATTGGTTACGTTCATTCTACTATGTAATGAGAACTTTCTCTTGTTACGCTTCTTTCTTTGCCTATGCTTCTGTCTCTGTCTCTATGACTTCTTTACTAACTTCTGGTGCTACAAATAGGTTGTCTTCAACTCTTTACTAACTTGTGGTGCTGCAAATAGGTTGTCTTCCACTTTTTTTCAGACTCAAGTGGGCTTCTCTCATGGAATAACATCATGTCAATATGATGTTTTTGTTGCATCATCTGCAACCATACATCATGAGGTAACAATTCTTTAACAAATTTAATATCAGCAAATTGAATTGCTAGATTGACCATAACATTGGTTGATCTAGTAGCTACTTCTCTTTCATCAACAAGCTCTATTGTTGGATTCACTGAATTGTCGTCAACAATCTCTATTGTTGGGTTCGCCAAATTGTTCATTTTCAATTAGATTACTCCCTCTTACACCAAAAAGTTTTATTTTTTCCGGTTTCTCATTTGTTGACCACTCACTAACTATAGCTTAACAAGCAATGTACTTGCATACTTAGAGAAAATGTACTTGCATACATAGTGGTTGTCTCGAACAAAAACATATTTGTGATGGCTTCTGTGTTAGTCAACTTCGAAAAATGTGCCTACAAATTTTCACAAAAGTGACGCTTTCACAAAAATTTTACAACCTCTTCTAAAACACATGCAACTTCAAATCTTTTAATTATTTAAAAAAAAAAAAATCACCTTCAAATGCCCTTCAAATACACTAACACCTTAATTTTTTCTCCCTTATTTTTGAACAACAAGGGACAATACCAAAGGCACAACTTAACTTCACTCTTCAATGTCAAGTCCCCCTTTTGTTTAATGAAGACTTCCTCATATAATACTTGCCAATGAGCCCTCTTAAAAAGAATCTGGAACAACAAAATGACAAAAAGTCAAGGGCTTTTTTGTTTCATAAGAAAAAGTTCAATTCTTAAGGTTTCTTATCAAAACTTTTGATACGAATTAGGACAAATGATCTGTGACATCTGATTGTTTCATTAAAATACGAAGCCTTTTCATAAAAAAATAAACCTTTAGAAGAAGGACGCGAGGGTTGTTTTCAATGCACGGAGCCACGAAAAGTAAACGATTTGCTTTCAAACAATCTCGTACCCATTTTTTTAATCCTTGGCTAATGTTCCGCTGCCGAGCATATCCTGTGATAAAACAATCTGGTGCTCATGTTCCCAATCTTTGACTTTAATTGAACCCCTGACAAAAATCGCTCAAAAAGAAGTGCCAGAGGTTATCTGCGCAATTTTGTACCAATTTTAACTTGGGAGAGTGCGACAATCTTAAAATTTTTATAGTTTCGTAAGTTTGTTTTCTCTTGCGCACTTTCTATTTTTATGGAGTGAGAAAGTGACTTACTTGGGCTTTCTTAAAGGTGTGAAATTGATATATATTTTTTTCTTCGTAATTTTGTACCAGTTTTAACTTGGGAGAGTGCGACAATCTTAAAATTTTTATAGTTTCGTAAGTTTGTTTTCTCTTGCGCACTTTCTATTTTTATGGAGTGAGAAAGTGACTTACTTGGGCTTTCTTAAAGGTGCGAAATTGATATATATTTTTTTCTTCGTAAGTGTGAAATTCAAGTTGTTTTTTTCTTTTTTTGGTTTTTTATTCATGAACTCTAATGACACTTGTTACAAAAATAAATAAATGGAGACAATTTTTTTTGAAGTCTTATGTGGTTTGATTTTTTGTTGCTATCAAAAAGTTTTATTTAATTTTGATAGCATGACAAAGAATAAAGAGGAGTAGTGGAGTAGAGATTGCTTTTCTCAATATTAAAAATCAGTTAAATAATATTACATTTGAGACATCATTAATAAATGCCATGATATTAGAGATAATGGAGAAAAGTTTTACTTAATTCTCATAGCATGACAAAGAATAAAGGGGAATAGTGGAGTAGAGATTGCTCTTCTCAATATTAAAAGTCAGTTAAATAAGATTACATTTGAGACATCATTAATAAATGCCATGATGTTGGAGATAATGGAGAAAGCTGTTGTAGTGATGATAGGGTTGAGACACTAATTTTAAATCTCAAATCCTAATATCCATGGAGTGATTCAAACCACACTCATTGTGAGAAAGTCTATATATACTAGGTTGTTCTCCTGATTGTAGATAGTGTGTATGTGTGAAGTGCTTAGGCACTCTCCAAATGTCTTAGATGGAGAACTAATTTACTGATCTGCGTCCTTTTGTCATGGAGTCATTATCACATGTCCGGTTTTCAGTTTTGGCACTACAGGATGACTTCCAAGTCAGATGTTGCACCAAATTCATGAAATCCTAGTTGAAAATAATTAACATTATTTTGTACTAATGGAGAAATGGTTACACAGTTGTAACGTATCTCCTTAGTTTAGGATTTGTTCCTAGAGCTTAGGAGTTTAGTTGCAACTTCCTTATCTCTAGTAATGTACTTAATGATGTAATTACTCATTTGATGCAAGAGTAGAGTGTACGGAAAGAGTTCTCTTTGTTTGAGTGCAATATCTAGTTGCAGTACTCACCTATGAGCTGCAACTCCTCCTTTTTCAATTCAAGTCTGATTTTTATCTTGGTACCAAAGCTCTATTTTTATCTTAGTATCGGAGTAGCAGATCATATTTTCCCGATGGTGGCACATTGGAGTTCCTGATCTGCTCGGTGGCAACAGATCGGATTTGCCCGGTGGTGGCGCATTGGAGTTCCTAATCCGTTTGGTGGCAGCAGATCGGATTTGCCTGGTGGTGGCACATTGGAGTTCCCGATCTGTTTGGTGGCAACAGATCAGATTTGCCCGGTGGTGGCACATTGGAGTTCTTGATCTATCTGGTGGCAGCATATCGAACTCGCCCGGTGGTGGCTCATTGAAAACTTATTCATCAAAGGATCAGAAATTTTATCAATCCAATACGAATAACAGTGATGAGTACTCTCTTAAGCGAGAAAAGACGTGGTCTATTATTAGGTCAATAGATTATTTGCTCAGGGAGCAGCGACTACTGTTTATTTTGATAGGAATCGCCATCACATCGACTTTCTTTATTCTTCAGCTTGGTTTTTTGGCTTCTAATGTTAATGAAAATGGAAGGTTTGTGCCCGAAAAATCTCATCGGGTTATTTATGAGACTCCTGTTTCTCAGTTTGCTCAGTATCATTCGGGTTTGATGGTGAATTCGGGGGCTAAAGTTCTCCTAGGTTTGAAGAGAAAGTCCCTGTGAGTTGTCGTGATGAGTGGAGCTGCCTTTGTTGGTAGTCATCTAGTTAACAGGCTCATGGCAAGAGGCGACAGTGTTATTGTTGTCGACAATCTGCAAGACCTCATCCTACTTCAGAGAAAAGGTATGGTTGATGGACTCCCTGTTTTCCATAATGTTAAACTGGATTGTGATGGATGTGCATTAGGGAAAATGCATAGAGAAAAGTTCCCTTTGCATGTTAATAGAAAGTAAAGAGATATTTTAGACCTGGTGCATATAGGCATCTGCGGACCTATGCAAACTAGGTCGTTAGGAGGAGCATATTACTTTCTCTTATTTACAGATGATTGCACTAGATTTTCATGGATATACTTTCTGAGTAAAAAAAGTCAAGCCTTTCAGTATTTTAAAGAGTTCAAATCCATGGTAGAAAACCAGACAGGAAAAAGGATAAAATTTCTCCGCTCAAATCAAGGGGGAGAATACAGGTTGGGAGAGTTTGTATATTTCTACAAACATCATGGGATTGTGCAACAGTTTATAGTGCCTTACACTCCACAGCAGAATGGAGTGGAAAAACGAAAGAATAGAACTCTTGTGGAGTAGGCAAGGAGCATGCTTCAAGGTAAGGGCCTATCAAATGGTCTTTGGGCAGAATCTATTAACACTGTCGTGTATTTAAAGAATAAGAGTCCTACTAGATGTCTAGGCTTCAAAACCCCTTTTGAAGCATTTTTTGGATTCAAACCAGTAGTGAGTCAATTAAGAATATTTGGGTAACAAGGCTATGCTTATATACCTAAGGCAGATAGGAAGAAGTTAGATCCCAAAGCCCTGAAATGTATATTTGTTGGATATGGCACTGAGTTCAAGGCATATAAGTTATTTAATCATGTGACTCACAAGGTTTTTGCAAGCAGAGATGTCATATCTCATGAACAGGTTGAAGAAGCAAAGGATGACACTAACAGTGATTGACACATTTCATTGCTAATGGAAGAAAACAGTGAGGAAGATGAAGAGTAGGAGCAGAAACACAAAGAAGAAGTAACAGGTAACGTAATCAAGGATGCAAGCCCATAAAAGGCTGAAATAGACAGATTTGAGGTAAGTCCCCTACCAAGGAGATTAAGTAGGAAGACTCGATTACCTTCTAAATTGAAAGACTATGCATTAATGTCAAAGATTGTAAACATTGTAGAACTTGCAAATTATGAGGAAGCAAGTAAATCTAATGCGTGGAGGGCTACAATGTATGAGGAAATAGAATCAATAAATAGAAACCATACTTGGTATTTGGTTGAAAAGCCTGAAGGTAAAACCCCCATAGGATGCAAATGGCTAGATTTACCAAAAATAAATGCAAATGGGAGTATAGAGAAACTTAAAGCTAGACTGGTAGCAAAGGGTTACTCACAGCAAGAGGGAATAGATTTTGATGAAAGCTTTGCTCCTGTAGCCAAATTAAACACGATTAAAATGTTAATTTCCTTAGCAGCAAAACACAAATGGCAGCTACACCAACTATATGTTAAGTCTGCATTTTTGAATGGTGACTTGAAGGAAGAAATTTATTTAGTACAGCTTGAAGGTTTTGTGATAAAGGGGTAGGAACATCTTGTGTGTAAATTGAAAAAGGCACTTTATGGTTTAAAACAGGCACCCAAGTCATGGTATGAGAAAATTGACTCATTTTTTGTATAGCATGGCTTTCATAGGAGCTTGAATGATCCAAATATGTATACCAAGTTTAATAAACAGAGGCAAATTATTTTGATTTCTTTGTATGTAGATGGTATGATCATAACACGGAATGCTAACAATCTGATCAAAGAAATCAAACAGCAGATGTCACAAGTGTTTGAGATGAAAGATCTCGTAAATCTTCATTATTGCTTGGGATGGGAGGTATGGAAAGACCACGCTCATTTTGTTCGAGAGAAACAATAGTCAAAAGAGATATGTATTGAATATTGTAAAACTTGTGATAACATGGCTGATATTTTTACTAAGCCTCTTGGGCGTGTAAAGTTTGAATTGTTTAGAGGGATGCTAGGATTTTAGGATAATCCTTTCTCCATTAAGGGGTGGAGTGGAAAATAATTAATATTATTTTATATTAATGGAGAAATGGTTACATAGTTGTAACATATCTCCTTAGTTTAGGATTTGTTCCTAGAGTTTAGGAGTTTAGTTGCAACTTCCTTATCTCTAGTAATGTACTTAATGATGTAATTACTCATTTGATGTAAGAATAGAGTGTACGAAAAGAGTTCTCTTTGTTTGAGTGTAGTCTCCAGGTGCAGTACTCACCTGTGAGCTGCAACTCCTTCTTTTTCAATTCAAGTCTCATTTTTATCTATCATGTCTTGATCTGTTGAAAATTGGCATCGACGGGATAGATGGAACTGTAGCATGTGGCTTCTGCATTTTGTGAGATTCTCTATAGATTGTAGGAGGCCAGACTTACCAAGCACGATTCTGACATTGCCCCTCCCTCTCACCAAAGAATTTAGACAAGAAAGTTCATACAAGCCGTTATGTTAAGGCAAAATATATAACATTAAGCTAATAGTCTGACTGTCACTCAACACTTGTTTAGATTCAGAGTAAACCGGAACATAATATAAAGGAAAAACGTCGAGGATGATGGGAAACAGAGTGCAAAGGCTTCTGATAGAGCTTCAATATCCGAGAGCTTGACAACTGGAGGCTCAATATAGTCGTTATTATTTTGAAGAAATTTATGGGTCAAATCCCTTGAAGCGGTTGTAATTTTGCTGAAATGCAAAAATTGCCGTGATTTCGAACATTTAATGGTATAATACGTACATTTTGAGTTGTTAAAGGGAAGGGGATTATTTCAAGCCTTTTTAATGGTGTAAGCGGTTGATTTGGAGGGAGAAAACTAGCGATTCTGAGCTATTTGATTGTGAAAACTGAATATTTAAAGTTTTTTTGGGAAAGACTTATGCCAGAAGTTCTCACAGAGCCGAATTCAAAACTTTTGCTGTCCTTTTCTACAGATGCGTTATGAATGCCCATAAATTTCAGATCAACAGATGTAGTTGGTGACATTTTTTCAAATTCAATTATTCCGATAAATCCAGAGAATTTCCACTGTAATCTGCCTTTCCTTGAAGCTAGGATATTTCTAAGCGTTAATTCTTGAGGGGCTTATTATTTCATAAAAAGGTGGCATAGAGGAGACTAGGAAAACAAAGATCACTCTTCTAGATTTGTATTTTTTTGGTTGATGTGGAGATCTGAAAAAATCAACTGGTTTTCAGAAACCAATTAGGTAAATTTCCTTGTAAATTATTATATGCCACAAAAAATGTGATTTTTTTTTTTGCTAATTTGAACCTATGTGCATCAAAAATAGATACTGATAGCGTTTCTAGCTTGTGAGAGGTCGTTTAGTTGCTCATCGCCAGAGCCGAGGGCACTAATACCTCAGTGGCACAAAAGCCATAGTCTACAAGGTTCAATAGTTGAAGCGCTGCAAAGGGAGAAGTTTCCCGCCTGCGAGGTAACCATAGTCTACAAGGTTCTATAGTTGAAATACTGTCAAAGGAAGAATTTTCCTGCCTGTGAGCTAGCGGAGTTGTTGGAGCTCGTTAGAGGACCATGTGGAGTTGAAAATAAATATCAAAGCGAGATAAGCTGTACTTTTCCAATATGGATGCACTTTTAGACATATTTGATCTTGATCATACTTTTTTCATAAGGCATAGTGGTTTTATTAATGACCACAATTATTAAGAGATTCTATATGTTTTGAAACAATGTGAGGTTGAAGACTCACGAGTTGTTTTTCAGGAAGGGTGTGAAGAGGAACAAAGTGTTGAAGATCAATGGGATGAGCCAGATGAAACTGATTGCAAAGATGTGGAAAAAGAAAACAAAGATGGCGAAAATTTAAATTGATATGATCTCATTAATATTTCTGTGTGTGCAGATGATACCAACTACAACAAGGAAAAAGTAACGAAGTTTGAAAAAAAATGAAATTTCTTGAAGCATGGCTTGAAACACCATGTCTTTATGAAATTAACACAGAAGTTGCAATAATGAATGGTGAATACATCATCGTTGGCGTTCAGATGGTTGACAACGGAAATAGTGAGAAGGAAAATTCTCCTATCCAGCCTGTCATAATTCTGAGAAGGGCAAGAATAAGAATTTAAGTTTTCCTTCACAGGGGAAGAAATGAGGTGAAAATACAACACTACCTCATGGGAAATAAAGTGAAGATGAAGCCTTATCCACAAATGAACAAGTATGGGCTCTGCTGCAAGAAGACTAAATGAAAACTTTGTTACCAAGTTTTTTCATGGTTTAAATTGTAACCCTAGCTGAGACTAGATTAGCAGGCGTATGTTATTGTTCGGTACCCTTTCTCCATTAAGGGGGAGTGTTGGAGATAATGGAAAAAGTTAAACTTAGATCACTGTTATAAAGATAATAGGATTGAGACTCTAATTTGAAATCTCAAATCCTAATCTCCAGAGAGTGGTTCAGAGAGTGGTTCAAACCACCTTGATTGTGAGAAAGCCTATATATACTAGGTTGTTCTAGTGATTGTAGACAATGTGTATGAGAACCACTTAATTAATAGAACATCAATTTTTGCCACAAACACTTTGAATGGACAATAGTGATACCTAGCGAGTGACTAGAATTAGATTTTCCAACATTAATCTAAAAGGTCTCATCAAAGGAATCTAATCTACTTGCAGAAAGAAACTGAAAGCCAAAAAGAAACGCAAACCCTAGCAAACCCTAATTCTACCAGCTAGTCCTACTGATGCAAGAAGAAAGATACAAGCTACTGAATGAGATGCCATTGACTTCTAATAAGATGAAATAAATGTATCTAAGCTATGTCTACAACAGAATCTGAAAGAACCATCTTTTCGTATTTTTGAATAAGTTGTCAGAATTATCATGCATGTGCTTTCACTGTTTTTGACTGTGTAGAGGTGGATCAGTGAGAGAAAATGCTTGTAGGAGGTTGGGAAGGTCAAGAGAGGGCCTAAGGGGTGCCTAGCACCCTTTCTGAGAGCTTCATAGTGATCAAATCTCAAGAAATCGCTTTTGTAAGCTTCTACAGGAAGTCTGTAGGGATTCTACAGGATGTTCTAGATTTTCTACAGGATGTTCTGTAATTTTCTACAGGATGTTCCGAAAAGAGGATTTTGGAGGGTTGATGGAGGAAAAAAGGTGAAGGAGTGGGTATGGATGTAAGATAAGGGTGTAAGGAGGTCCAAGCCTTGGGGAATGGAGCTGAAGAGTGGCGAGGATGGTTGGATTTGTTCAAGGCGGAGTGGAGCAATGTTGCACAAAAATATGGGAATTAGGGCAAAGCGAGCAAATGGCAAACGTGAGGCAAGAATCCAGGTTGGAGGATGGAGCAAATGGGATTGATGGAGTATGGGCAGATAGAGAAGTGGTATGGGTTCTCTGCAAGTTGTTTCTCCACCTGAACCAATAAAGACTTGGAAAATCAGAGACCTAGTTACGTTAACCTAATCTGATCTAGCTAACAATAAAGAGAATGAATAGAAATTTATTTGCAATGAAACCATGTATAATAACTATGCAACAAATAAATCAAGAATCTGAACATGTAACCAACTTCTGCAGTTAAAAATAGAACATTAATGATTGCATGGTGAAGCAAAGACAGTGTTTTTGGTGGCAGCAAGGTCACCTTGGTCCCAGCTCATGATTCCACTGAGGGAGAGGTGAAATCCAAGGTGCTTGATGGCCTTTTTCTGAAGATCTTCCCTGTTATTAACCTATCAAATAAATTTGAACATGAAAAACCTTTAACCATCAAAAGCAACCTAAATAACAAAACAAGATTTAAATCTAAATAGTAGATTTTATTCTAAGAATGCAACAAAGACACATAAAAGTAAACAAAGGAGGTACTGGGCACTTGAGATAGGCCCAACCCCAAGAGCTACAACCTCCTAAGAGAGATTAGAGCTGGTGCAAAACTGGATTCATCTTTATTGATCAAAATATTAGTTACATTCCAAAACTGTCCACAAAGAGAACTTGAAAATGTGCTAAAATGTAGAGCTAAACTACTGCCTAAAGAAAGACTAAAATCGAACTAAAAACTAACTAACTTCTGCCTACAAAGTGACTAACTACTGGCTAACCAAAATGAGGCCCTAAGCCTTCTTATTTATACAAATTGAGGACCCCAATAGTCCTCCTAAACTTTAGGGACTCGGCTGCCCAAAACTTGTAGTTAACAGAAGTCCTACCTGACTTGCTTAGCTGCCCTTGTGATAATTGATTTGGTGGCCCTTGAACTCCAAGCTGATGGTGGAGAATTCGAGGTAAGGGCCCAAAAATGAATGGGACACCTTCTAAAAATCCTCTCCACGAATTTGGCTACCAAGTGCTCATTTAAACCTTTGATTTTGTCTTCAAATTGACCAAAAAGACATAAATCACACATTAGACTTGTTGGCATAATGACTAACCCAATTCACTCTATTAGCATAAATATAATAAAAAAGATGCAATAAAAAAATGAGAATGGTGGATTAAGTTGAGTTAGGAGGCTAAATGAGCCCATATAATTTTCCATTTTTGGGGCTCATCATCACCCCTTACTGAAAGTGTTGCTCATCCTCTGAGCAACTAATCTATCTCCTCAGCTTTGATGGCCCTGGTGGCCTCCCTTTCATGCCAAGCTTTTGAATATGTCCTCTTCTCGCTCATGAAACCATGATTTTCTCTCTGCTTCTTCCCACTACCTGTGCTCCTTTTCATAGAGAACTCTCAGCTTCGTGTAGAACTGTCTCAGCATCCTGTAGAGAGGCCTTTGTGTCCAACATTTTCATTATTTATCTCTAGGTGGATGTCTTCGAGCTTCCCCATTCATAGCTGATGGATATATTTGAAGGAGGCTCCTCCTTTTGTTTAACTTTTGTGTCCTTAATGACAATTTGTTCCTTTGATTTTGTTTTGCGTCTGCTCACTTTTATCTGAGTGCTCCTTTTTCACTTTAAAGTACATGGAGGTTTTCCTCTTTCTCTTCCTTTTTTGGTCTTGGAGGTGTGCTAATGGTGGGAAGCATGGCTGCTACCTCCCTGGCCAAAATCTCAGGCGATTTTCCCTTTTTGTTCCTTTGTTTCTCGAATTCGTATATAAAGTCCTATGCTGATTGCTTTATGGCTTCCTGTAGAAACGGTTTTCATGCTTCCTATAGAAATTGTTTTCACTGTTTTGGTTTGCTTGGCTGGATGTGGCTCTTCCTCCTTTTCTTACTCTTCTTTTTTCTTCTCTCCCTCTCTTAGCTTACTTCCTCACACTTTGTTTTGGCTTTCTTCTCATCTTGTTTAGCTTCAGTCTTCTCTGTTGTAGTCTTTTTCTTTTATGTTCTTCCTTTGTTTTGCCCTCTGCTTGAATGATTTGTGCTCCCTCATCATTGGTTTTTCTCACATACTTCAGGCCTGATTCTTCCCTAGAATTGCATCGCTTCTTTTGCATAAACATCCACAAATAAAACTGTTTGTTTTCCTCTTCTCTTGAAGCCAGAAATTTTGCAAACACCCGTGTTTTCTTCTAAAAATATAGCTCATTTCCCCTCTTGTAAACTTGTTATTGCTCCTGGAATTTTCGTGTTTCTCACAACAACAACTTCAAATTTTTCCTCTCTTCAAACTTTTGCAGCCTGAATTTGCTTCTTAGCTTTTGAAAAGAAATCAATTTTTTGACAGATCGGAGAACAAATAACATAGTTTTTTTTTCTAGAAAGTGTACAGTATTGCGAATTCATTCTTTCACACAGGATTAGTTCCTATGGTTGCATCTCTCTTTTCAGAATAAGGTGAGAAAGAAGAAGCCAAACTTCGAATGCAGAGGGAAAAAATAACTGTGTAGAACTCAAAAAATATGCAAGCAGACTTTTCGCCTTTTTTCAATGTGTAGGTAGACTATTCCTCTCATTTTTTTAATTTAATTCCATGTTCAATTCACCATTTTGCACCAAAAAATCATGCACAATGAAGTTTCCCCGATCCTACCTCATTTGGAGCTAGAAATTCACCGAAAATTCTATGTTTTCTTTCTGCATGGTTGTTTCTATGTTTCCTGTAGAAGACTTCCTGTAGAACGAAACTGCGCGTCCTGTAGAGCCCGATAGGCGGGATTTTTTTTTTTTTAAATGGAATAAATCTCAAGAAATCAGGAAGGAATCTTGTAGAGGACCACTGCTTAACAGATCTGGACGTGGTGGACGCGTGCTCCAGTTGTGACCATGGTTGAACAAGGGGTGGTGAGAGTCAACCAAGCATTTTTGTAATCACTGCGTGATTTTTGGTGAGGGAATGAAGTGGCTAGGTGTACGTGGCCACATGCATACGGTAGTGTTGTTCATAAACTATATTTTTTCCCCCTGTAATCACTGCCATCAATTGCACTGAGGTTTAAATGGTCAACACTCCCGGTTGTTTTAATTTTCACCTGAGTCGATTGTCCACGTGTACTGCATGACTTCCGGCTGAGCGCTAGAGAAGGTAATGTCAGGTTAACCTTGCTAGGTTCATGGCTTAATCCCACCATTCCATTCGTTCATACAGTTTTTAAATTATATTTATGCAATAGAGGAATGAGTTTTAGTCACATACTTGGAAGTTGAATGGTTGTTGTGAGGTGTTGTGGCCTTTCATTTTCTGCATGCACTGGTTTCTGTGGTTGCATGATGGCTTGGTGGCTGATTCATGGCTATTTTTTTCTTGTACAGGTATCCCCTGGCCGGATCCATGCTGTAGGAGCTGGCTTCATGTTCAGATCTGCACCCTTAAGTTGCTGCTGCTGAATTTTCACAGGACCGAAATGTGTTTTCGCCATTGCTCCCGAACGATAGATCGGATCAATCTGAAACTTGACGAGAATATTCCTATCATCATTATGCACCTTCTGTAGAAAAATTGCGATCAATGGATGCACAGAGTTTGATAAAAACAGGAAATGGTTGAAGATTGCAGAGATCAATTTCTCAAAAACCGTGCATTGAAATTGTCTGAAACTGCTTAGATAGGTTACTAACAAGCATATGCATCTCCCCATGAAACATGTTTTGAAACGGATGCACGGATATGAAGAAAATGCAAAAATGGTTGAAGGTGATGGAGGGTGATTTCTTGGGAACTATGCACCAGAATTAGCTGAAATTGGTCAAGAAGGTTGCCATTGTCCCTATACAACTCCCCCTGTAACGGTTTTACAAATGGATGCACGGTTTTCAAGTTAGGGTAAAAACAAATTTCAACACTATGTATTTTTACTTCCAAGCATTCTGCAGTTTTTTGCATTGTAAGAAAAAATGAGCTTGGGTTGTGATGCAGGCATGGAAATCATGGAGGAGGAGTTTGAAGAAGGTAGGAGTACTGATGTACCCTTTCGGAAGCTATCATGCTCGCCAAACTGCCTATTTTCAATCCATTTCTAGCTTCTTGTAGAAATCATGTAATTTCTACACGAACTTCCTGCAGAACACACAGTTTTTGGGAAATAAGCACAATCAAATGGAAAAGTTGATGGAGAAGGGTGAGGAATGGAAACATGGATGCTTGCAGGCCTCATGGAGATATTCTTAACCTTATGGTCCTCTTCGGAGATAGATTTTGGCTTCTTTGTAGGCTTCCTGTAGAAGACATAGAACTTCTTGTAGAAAACACAGAGCTTCCTATAGAAGGCACATAACTTCCTCTGTCTTTTTTTTTAGCGATCCTCCTGAGCTGCAATGTCCTTCTTGCAACCTGCAATTATTCAGTAGAAAGTAGATTTAATTTTTTTTTCTTTTTTTTCTCGTTTTTTTTTTTTTAAACAACTAGGGCACCTCATGGAGGTTTTCACCCTAATTGCCTACCCTAGGCGGCTCCATGGGAGGTTTTCACCCAAGGATCTTATTTTTTTTTTATTTTCTCTTCTTTTTTTTCAACCCATTGACCACCTCATGGAGGTTTTCAATCAATGAGCCAATCTGAGGCACCTCCAAGGAGGTTTTCACCTTAGATCTTTATTTTCCTCTTATTTTCAGTTTTTTCTCTCTTTTCTCTTTTTTATTTTTCTCCTTTTTTTTTTTTCTTTTTTTTTTCTACCCTACCCTACTTGAAAAACAAAATCATTTTCAAGTATAAGGACACTTCCAATGGAGCCATGTGCACATCAATATTAAAGACAAAATTATGTGGAGGCTCGAAATGCATGCTTTGACAACTATTCGGATTTCAGAGGCCAAATTATTTGACTTTGAAGGGGTCAAACACAGTTGACGAAGAGAGTACTATTGCAACTTAGTGACCGTATGGAACCATATCTCAATATAGCTTTGATATCCTTGGTTCTTTTGCTGATCTAAATCATTCTCCATGTCACCTTCTATCATGACCTTCTCATCTTCCTCTTTTTGCTGAGTTTTCTCTTGAATACATAGAGGATTTGATGGTAACCATGAGGGAGCTCTCTCAATCTCTGATTCTGATGTCTTTTCTTCATATACTGTAGCCCATGGTCCTTTGATCTCCTCTTTTGAATCTTCTTTTGCTGGATGTGGTCCTTCAATGCTTTCAATATAATCAATTTTTTGCAATACTCTTCCTGAGCTATGGTGAAGATGATTGAGCTCAAGAGGAGTCATTTAGACAGGTTATGCCTCAGCTTTACAATTGGATTGAGCTACTCCATTGTATGGTTTTGGGAATGGTGGTATGGGTAGTTGAGTGGAGGTGTATTTTTGAGATGGATGTGGATGGGGTTGTGGTTGGGCAAGTGGTGGAGGCAAAGGAGTGGGATGAGAGTCGTATTGGGGCCTCCACCCTTGATGAGGTGCATTCCATTGAGGCTGTGGTTGAGCATAAGAGTGAAATGAATGAGCAGCTGGTTGGGCATAATATGGATCTATGAAGGAACAAGGAGGAGGTGTGAACCAGGAAGGATGAGCAGGGGTACCCCAAGAAGGAATGGAAGTGGCTTGCTAGGGGTCATAATAGGTCTCGGATGTCCCTTACAGTTCCTACTGGTAAGGTATGGGTCCATATGGCCTCCTTTGGCTCATATAATAGAGTGATTCAATGGATCCTTTGGCTCTCTGATATGCAGCTTTAAGTTCATGCAAGGAAGTGCACTGATTCGTAGGATGGTATTCTTCACAGATGAAACACACTTCTAGGGAGTGCAATGGAAATTCATTCCTAGGATGCTTTCTAGTGCACCTGGGACAAAAGATGGCCAAAGCCCTCTTGGGTTCCTCTTGATTCCTTTGGATCTGTAAGGTATCGAGTTGCATGGAAAGAAACTTCCTCACCTTGCTCTTGAAATCTTCCATCTGATTTGCAAATTCATGTTCCGATAAGGTACTGCTCCCAACATTTTTGCTTGAAGCCATTTGCTCCAAAGGAATGTTTTCTTCTTCTTTTCCCCTAGAGGTTCTTCAAATATGTCTTTTTGTTCACCTAGGGGTTCTTTAATCACAGCCATCAAGGAAGAGAGAAGGTTGGCTCTGTGAAGCACTGGGGGTGTTGTGCAATCATTTTTTTGAATTATCTCTACTCCTACAAGGCATGAAAGAAAATATTTTTGGTTGATTTTTGTTTTTTTCTTCTACAAAATGAAAATAGATTGAACTGCAACTAACTATCTTCCTCAAATGAAAATGCAGGATTGAAATGAAAGCAGGAAATGACTAATTTATTTTACTCAAATGAAATTGTAGGAATGAAATCCTAGTCTATGCTTGTAGAATTGAAATTGCCGAATTGAAATTATAATCTATGAAAGCAGGAAATGTCTAGTTTACTTTTGCAGAAATGAACTTGCAGAATGGAAATGAAATAAACTACTTAGCAGAAGATTGTAGTAGAAAATAGAAGAAAAGAAGCAATCACCAATACTTTAACGCTTCCCTGGCAACGATGCCAAAAAGAGTAGTGAGCCCTAGTATTGCAGCAATAATGCTACAACTCCTAGGAGTCCCTTCTTTAATTTTATCAACCCGGTTGTTCGTAACAAACTTGGAAGCAACAGTGATGTATGCACAAGTACTAGCTCTTGCCGCAACTGTCACTTGGTTAGCTGGCACAAGTCCGCTAGGAGCTTAAGCCAACTTATATGAACTCTTAGAATAAGATTTTTAACTAATGGATGAAATCCAACTCAAAGGAATCTAATCTACTTGCGAAAAGAAATTGAAAGCCAAAAAGAAACGCAAACCCTAATTCTACTAGCTAGTCCTACTGATGCAAGAAGGAAGATGCAAGCTACAGAATGAGATGCCATTGACTTCTAAGAAGATGAAATGCATGTATCTAAGCTATGTCTACAGTAGAATCTGAAAGAACCATCTTTTTGTATTTTTTAATAAGTTGTCAGAATTATCATGCATGTGCTTTCACTGTTTTTGACTCTGTAGAGGTGGATCGGTGAGAGAAAATGCTTGCAGGAGGTTGGGAAGGTCATGAGAGTGCCTAAGGGGTCCCTAGCACCCTTCCTGAGAGTTCCACAGTGATCGGATCTCAAGAAATCTCTTTCGTGAGCTTCTACAGGAAGTGTGCAGGGGTTCTACAAGATGTTCTGGAATTTCTACAGGATGTTCTGTAATTTTCTACAGAATGTTCTGAAAATAGGATGTTGGAGGGTTGATGGAGGAAAAAGGGTGAAGGGGTGGGTATGGAGGTGAGATAAGGGTGTAAGGAGGTCTAAGCCTTGGGGAATGGAGTTGAAGAGTGGCGAGGATGGTTGGATTTGTTCAAGGTAGAGTGGAGCAATGTTGCACAAAAATATGGGAATTAGGACAAAGTAAGCAAATGGAAAACGTGAGGCAAGAATGCGGGTTGGAGGATGGAGCAGATGGGATTGATGGATTATAGGTAGATAGAGAAGTGGTACAGGTGCTCTGCAAGTTGTTTCTCCAACTGAACCAACAAAGACTTGGAAAATCGGAGACCTAGTTACGTTAACCTAATCTGATCTAGCTAACAGTAAAGAGAATGAACATAAGTTTATTTGAAATGAAACCATGTATAATAACTATGCAATAAAGAAATCAAGAATCTGAACATGTAACCAACTTCTGCAGTTAAAAATCGAACACTAATGATTGCATGGTGAAGCAAAGACAGTGTTTTTGGTGGCAGCAAGGTCACCTTGGTCCTAGCTCATGATTCTACTGAGGGAGAGGTGAAATCCAAGGTGCTTGATGGCCTTTTTCTAAAGATATTCCCTATTATTAACCTATCAAATAAATCTGAACATAAAAAACCTTTAACCATCAAAAGCAACCTAAATAACAAAACAAGATTTAAATCTAAATAGCAGATTTTATTCTAAGAATGCAACAAAGACACATAAAAGTAAACAAAGGAGGTATTGGGAACTTGGGATGGGCCCAACCCCAAGAGCTATAGCATCCTAAGAGAGATTAGAGCTAGTGCAAATATGGATTCATCTTTATTGATCAAAAGATTAGTTACATTCCAAAAACTGTCCACAAAGAAAACTTGAAAATGTGTTGAAATGTAGAGCTAAACTACTGCTTAAAGAAAGACTAAATCGAACTACAAACTAGCTAACTTCTGCCTACAAAGTGACTAACTACTAGCTAATCAAAATGAGGCCCTAAGCCTTCTTATTTATACAAATTGAGAACCCCAACAGTCCTCCTAAAATTTACAGACTCAGCTGCTCAAAACTTGTAGTTAACAATGGTCCTACTTGACTTGCTTGGCTGCCCTTGTGATAATCGATTTGGTGGCCCTTGAACTCCGAGCTGATGGTGGAGAATTCAAGGTAAGGGCCCATAGATGAAGGGGACATATTCTAAAAATCCTCTCCATGAATTTGGCTACCAAGTGCTCATTTAAACCTTTGATTTTGTCTCCAAATTGACCTAAAAGACTGCATAAATCACACATTAGACTTGTTGGCATAATGACTAACCCAATTCACTCTATTAGCATAAATATAATAAAAAAGATGAAATAAACTAATGAGAATGGTGGATTAAGTAGAATTAGGAGGTTGAATGAGCCCATATAATTATCCATTTTTGGGGCTCATCACAAGGCATGGAGAAAGTGAAGACAACAAAACTACAGTTGCTGAGGAGAGATTTTGAGAATCTCTACATGAAGGAGTCAGATAATATTGACTCATTCTCCATACATATCATTGGTCTGGTCACACAGATAAGGTCTCATGGAGAGATTCTTGAAGAAAGGAGGATTGTGGAGAAACTATTGAAGATCCTACCCTCAAGGTTCAATGTGATTGTCGCCACCATAGAAGAGACAAAGGATCTCACAAACTTCTCAGTTGATGAACTACATGCATCATTGATAACACATGACCAGAGATTGAGTAGAAATAAAAACTCATATGTAGAGCATGCCTTTAAGACCCATATGTTCTTTGGAAGAGGAAGAGGTCAAGGCAGAGGAAACAAGACAGGAAGAGGCAGAAACCAAAACAGAGGTGGAAGAAAGAGTCCAACAAATGCTCAAGGAAGAGGCAGCAATCCAAATCAGAACCAAGGGCAAGGCAATAGCCAACAAAGTGAACAACATCATACTCAAGGACAAAGGTATGATAAATCAAATGTCCAATGTCACTATTGCAAAAAATATGGGCATTATGCAAATGAATGTAGGAAGAAGAAGCATGATATGATGAAACAGAAAATGCTAGAACGCAGAATAAATATATAAATATTTTATTAAAAGATATGACAATTACAGAGGATGAGATTACAATTGCGGGAGCCTGGCTTATATACCGCCAGGAACACCCTTTGGGGAAAGGGCATGATCTTATGATCGTTCCCTTTCATCTAATTTAACTAATTTTTAATAATAACCTAATATAACTAATTTTTATATAACATTGCCTTCCTCTCGAAAGAATTCTTTGTCCTCAAAGCATACGTAACGACGGATGTTGTTGAAAAAATGCTTCATTCTCCCAAGAAGCTTCTTCTTCAGGCAAGTCCTTCCACTTGATCAGATATTCCTTGATAGTACGATATCGAAGCTTTCTTTCTCTAGTAGACAAAATACCTTCTGGTTCTAAAATGACTCTTCCTTCATCATCAAGGGATGGAAGTGTTGTTTGTGTTATTTGATTGTTACCTAGTGCCCTTTTAAGGCAAGATACGTGGAAGACGTTGTGAACATGACTTGTCTCTGGAAGGCTTAAACCATACGCAACTTGGCTAATCTTTTTGTTAATCTGATAAGGTCCATAAAACTTTGGTGCCAATTTGTTTTTTCCCTTCTGTTTTAAGGATAATTGTTTGTATGGTTGGAGCTTAACAAATACCCATTCTCCAACTTCAACTCTCTTTCGGTTCTGTTACGGTCTGCTTGTTGCTTCATACGATTCCTTGCATTATTTAGATTTTCTTTTAATATTTGGACGATTTTCTGGGTTTCTTCTAGTTGATCTTTAACAACAAGTAGATTTGTTTAGACAATAGCTAGATCTTTCCATTTCGGGGGTTCGTACCCATATAGGGCTTGAAATGGCGTCATTTTTGCTGATGTATGATAGGTGGAGTTATACCACCATTCAGCAAGGTGTAACCATTGAGCCCATTTATTTTGTTTTTCTGTAGCGTAGTAACGTAGGTAGGCCTCCAAACATTTATTGACAACTTCTGTTTAGCCATCTGTTTGAGGGTGATAAGCAGAACTCGTATTTAGGTAAGTTCTTATATGGTTGAACAATTCCTTCCAGAAATTAACTTTGAACTTGGCATCTCTATCACTCACAATGACTTTTGGAAAACCGTGTAACTTATATATATTTCTGCAAAATATCTCAACGATTTCTTTTGCTGAGTATGACTTCTTTATTGCCATAAAGTGAGCATATTTGGTGAGTCTGTCAACTACTACGAAAATCTTGTCCTTGCCTTCAGATACTGGTAATCCTTCGATAAAGTCCATTGAGATTGCTTCCCACTTCTGATTTGGAATGTTTAAGGGGTGAATTAATCCTGGTGTCGTAATATTTTCGCTTTTATTCCTTTGACATGTGTCACCTTTACTACATACTTCTGAATTTCAGGATTCATTCCCTTCCAAAAGAAGGATTGACGTGCATTGTAGTAAGTCTTAAAGAATCCTACGTGTCCAGCTGACGGTGAGTCATGTAATTCCTTGAGTACCTTAAACTTAAACTTGGAATTTGTACTTAGATATATTCTTCCCTTATACCATAGGATATCATTCTTCCACTCAAATTTTAAGTTATTGGGAAGGTTATTGATTATTGTTGTTACTTCTGGATCCTTGGCATACTCACTTCGAATTTCGTTAAGCCACTGAGGAACAACAACCGACATTGCAAGTAGTGTTGGTTCATCTTTCCTGGATAAGGCATCGGCTACTACATTGTCTTTACCTCTTTTATGTAGTATTTCCAAGTCAAAAGCGGCAATTTTTTCAATCCATTTTTGTTGTTCTTCGGAAAGTGTTTTTTGTTGAAGGAGATGTTGGAGACTATTATGGTCTGTTCGAATAGAAAACTTACTTCCCAACAGATATTGCCTCCACTTAGCTAGTGCGTGCATGATATCGAGCATTTCTTTGTTGTATTTGGATTTGAGGCGCTCTCTTTTATTGAGCTTCCTACTTTCAAAAGCTATGAGATGTCTTTGTTGCATTAGTACTGCACCTATACTGAATCCAGAAGCATCACACTCAATTATAAATGGTTTAGAAAAATCTTGTGTTGCTAATACAAGAGCATTAGACATAATTTCTTTTAATTTTTCAAAACACCTTCCTGCTTCCTCATCCCATAGAAACGAATTCTTCTTTAAAAGATTTGTTAGAGGTGCA
>APFE031100178.1:75291-102633 GCA_000404065.3 Pinus taeda
AGCGGCATAAGTACCTAAAGTTCGCAACCATTGGACACCTAAAACTACATCTACTCCTCCTAATGGTACTGTGAAAAATGAAGACTCTAAACTGAAGTCTTGAATTTGCAATTTAACCTTATGGCATTTCCCCACCTTTTCAATCCTCTTACCGTCGGCTACCATTACCTTCATGTCTGGTAAGGGGAATGAAAAAATATTGAGTCTCTTGGCCATGGTTGCATCCAAAAAATTGTGTGTGCTACCAGAGTCAATGAGAACCACCACGTTGTTCTTATTTATGTGTCCTTTTAATTTTAGAGTCTGAGGTTGTGATATACCTGTCATAGCTGATAATGACACTTGTGGCATACTTTCATCATCTAGTTCTGGTGAGAATTATGGGGCATCTTCTGTTTCTTCAATATCAGACTCTTCACTGTTTGAATCATTGGTTGCTTCACAATTATATAGGTTCTTTGGTTCCTTTCCTTTAACACACCTATGTTTGGGATCCCACTTTTCACCATAGCGCTTGCATTTACCCTCCTTTATCCTTTGCGCTTCCAAATTAGATTTTTCATCTTCACGACGATGTGGTGGAACATATCTTTTATTTTTTGCATCTGCATACTGAGGTTTTCTTCGTCTTACATATGTTTTTTTGTCTTTTGACCAAAATATTTGTTCGAATTTCTTTTCGGCTGTTTTTGCTTTTCGTATTGCTACTTCTATTGATGAAATGTCATGCATGTCATGTAAATGGCTTATATACCTCAAGGAACACCCTTTGGCGAAAGGGCATGATCTTATGATCGTGCCCTTTCATCTAATTTAACTAATTTTTAATAATAACCTAATCTAACTAATTTTTATATAACATATGAATAATAGAACTAGTGCAAATTTCACTAGAGAAAATATCAGCCAAGATAAATTGTTTTTAGCCTATAATATGGCTAAAGAAAGGAGTGAAGATGTATGGTTTCTAGACTCTGGTTGCAGTAATCATATGGCAGGAAAGATAGCCCTGTTTTCTATGTTAAATCAGAGTGTGAAGTCACAAGTTACACTAGGGACTGATAGTAAAGTTTATGTTTTGGGAAAAGGAGAAGTAAATGTATTCACGAGGAAAGGTGAAAAGAAAAGCATAGTAGATGTTTATTATGTTCCTGGAATGAAATGTAACCTCATAAGTATTGGACAACTTATTCAAAAGGGGTACAATGTTTTCTTTGTGAACGACGCATGCACCATCATGGATAAAAACACCCAGCAAACAATGTATTGTTGAAGTGAAGATGACAAGGAACAGGATGTTCCCTCTCGCAATGAAAGTAGATTTAAAAAATGGAGAAGAAATAGCAACAGTGACACAAGAGGCTTTCCAAAGCGAACCAAAAGATGAAAATTGGTTGTGGCACTTAAGATTTGGACATCTCAACTTTGGAAGTCTTAACTTGTTGAATAGAAAAGGAATGGTAAGAGGATTACCATTGATAGAGAAACCAGACAACCTTTGTGAAGGTTGTATCTTGGGGAAACAACACAGAAAGAGTTTCCCATCTGGGAAAAGCATAAGGGCAAAAGCACCCTTAGAGATTGTCCACGAAGATTTATGTGGACCGATGCAAACTCCATCACTTGCAAGCAACCACTATATGCTAACATTTATTGATGATTTTGCTAGAAAAACTTGGGTTTATTTCTTGAAGAACAAAAGTGAAGTGTTTGAAAGATTTTGCAATTTCAAAGCACTTGTAGAAAACCAAAGTGGGCTGCATATCAAAGTTCTAAGAACTGATAGAGGAGGTCAGTATATCTCCAAATAATTTCTACGTTTTTGTAGAGAAAATGGACTTCATAAGCAATTTACCACTAGGTACACTCCGCAGCAAAATGGAGTTGCCGAAAGGAAGAATAGGACAATCATGGATACGGTGAGGAATATGTTAAAGGCAAAGCATTTTCCAAATGATTGTTGGGATGAAGTTGTACACTGTGCAACGTACATTTTGAATAGATGCCCTACAAAAGCAGTCATGAACAGAGTGCCGGAAGAAGCATGGAGTGGGACAAAGCAAGGAGTCACCCACATGAAAGTTTTTGGATTTGTGGCTTATGCACATATTCCAGATCAACTAAGGAAGAGTTGGATAGGAAAGGGGAGAAATGTATTTTCATTGGATATAGTGAGGAATCCAAAGCTTATAGGTTGGATAACCCATTCACCAAGAAGCTTATTATGAGTAGAGATGTTCAGTTCATTGAGGAGGAAGCTTGGGATGGAAACATAGAGAAAACAGTGAATGTTAAAAACTCTTTGTCACATGATGAAGATGATGAGGAGATGGCTGAAATACATTCCCAAACAGCAACACTAACACAAGGGAAGCAAGAGACAACTTTGAGGAGAAATGAAAGTGCTTCTCCAAGCACACCACAAGGAGGAAATTCAAGTGCTTCTTCAAGCACTTGTACACCAAATGAAAGAGGTAAGAAGTTCAGAAATTTAAGTGACATTTATGAACAAGAGGCAACAAATGAAGGTATGAACTCTTTGTTTGCTTTATATTCGTCATGTTGATGACTCTGTTCATTTTGAAGAAGGAATTAAAGATAGGAAATGGATGAGGAGATCAATGCCATAGAAAGAAACAAGACATGGGATTTAGTTGAACTACCAAAAGGAAAAGAATTCATTGGAGTTAAATGGGTCTACAAGACCAACAGTAACGCTGGAGGCAAAATAGAAAGACACAAGGTGAGACTTATTGTCAAAGGATATAAGCAACAACATGGGAGAGACTATGAGGAAAATTTTGCACCGCTTGCTAGAATGGAAACCATGAGAGCAGTGTTGTCCATAGCAGCACAAAACAAGTGGAAAGTTTACCAAATGGGTGTGAAGCCAGCATTCCTAAATGGAGTGTCAATGGAAGAGGTTTACATTGAACAACCTCTAGGCTATGAAAAGAAAGGCCAAGAGCACAAAGTGTGCAAATTGAAGAAAGATCTTTATGGGCTAAAGCAAGCACGAAGAGCGTGGTACAGTAGGATATATTCCTATCTATTGGAAAATGGATTTGAAAACTGTGAGGGAGAATCCACCCTCTATATCAAAGAAAAGGATGGTAAAATACTAATTGTTGTGTTATATGTTGATGATGTTATTTTCATAGGTAATGATGATTATCTTATTGAAAATTTTAAAACAATCATGAAAGAAGAATTTGAAATGACTGACATGGGTTTGTTGAGATACTTCTTAGGAATAGAAGTAGAACAAAATGGAAATGATATTTTTACATCACAAGCGAAATATGTTAATGAAGTGTTGGAAAGTTTTAATATGCAGGAGAGCAAAGTAGTGATCACTCCCATAGTGATGGGATTAAAACTCAGCAAAGAGGACAACAACAAGGATTTTGATCCTAGTTTGTACAAGAGCATAGCTCGTAGCCTCATGTATTTGACTACAACTAGGCCAGATATAATGCATGTTGTTAGTTTTATTTCCAGATTCACGGAGAGGCCAAAAGAAGCACATTGGCAGGCAACAAAAATGATTTTGAGGTATGTTAAAGGTACTAAAAGGTACTAAAAGGTTTGGTATTTTATATACTGCTTTAGAATGTTCAGATTTAATTGGATACACTGATAGTGATTGGGCTGGAAGTGTAAATGATCGGAAAATCACATCCGGTTATGTTTTTCACATGGGTTAAGGAGCCATTTCATGGGCTTCTAAAAAACAACCTATTGTAGTGTTGTCTATAGTAGAGGCAAAATATGTGGCCGCTACAGTAGCAACATGTCAAGAAATTTGGATGAGAAGGATGTTAAGGAGTTTATGCCAAGAGCAAGCAAAATGAACTATGATTTTTTGTGACAATAGCTCATCTTTTGCATTATCCAAGAATTTTGTGTTTCATAGGAGAACAAAACACATTGACACAAAGTTTCATTATATCAGGGAATTGGTAAACAATGGAGAAATTGTTTTAGAACACTGGAAAACTCAAGAACAGGTTGCATATATTTTGACCAAACCATTGGGGTAGAAAAGTTTTGAGTTTTTGAGGAAACGTCTGGGTATGACTGATAACCGAGCAGTTGAAATTAAAGGGGCGTGTTGAAATGTTACTTTCAACTGTAGCGTCAAAACCGCCAGTTTTCTCGCACCATTTTTTACCGAATGGTGGTAATTCTCCAGGAGGCAGCGATCATGCTCATCAGCTGACACGTGCCCTGAGCGGTTTTCCAATACAACTTTTCCCCTGCGCATAAAGTTCGGTAAGAAAGGGCCGTGCGATTTTTCCGACAGCCATCTGATTGGATTGGCAGGCTTTCAATGGATGCATAGATCGACAACTTTTCTAATACCATAAAAGAGCTGATCTCCATGCTTGGAACGGAATCAGTGTTGCAGGGAGGAAACAAGTTACTCCTGAAGAATTCGTACAGAGTCCCATCCATTTGTACAGACCTCAATTGACTAGACCGTAAAATCTTGATGCTCGGAAGATATTGGTGGCAAATGTAGGACTAATTGGCTGCATACCTTATCAACCAGCCACCATTTATCAATGAAGTAATTAATGAAAATTTACTGTGGTTGGTAAATGTAGATGAAGAATTTATTTTTATTATTTTTAATTCACGGAAGTAGTTGTTTTTTTACGGCACAAGTAAAACATAATGTCATGTCTTTTTTGTTGAAATGTAATGTAATATGCAGCATTGCGAATGTAAGAAGTGAAAAAAAATTACACACGGCAGTGTTAATTTTTCAAGCAGAGACACAGAGTGAATTTTTTTTGTTTGGAATTGCATCTAAAGGGCTCTTGGTGTAATCCCTCTGTTAGAGGAAGAATTTTGTAACAGTCAATATTGTTAATGAATACAAGTTTTTTGTGTGCGTGAAACTTTGTCCTGTTGAAACAATTTTTAGTTTCTCTGTGTTAAGAAATAGAGCATTATTCTCTATTTGTTTTTGTTCTACAATTATCAGAAATTCCCAACACACTCGCATTTGTTCACAAGTCAATCCTACTCTGAAAGCTTGTAATTTCTAGGTTCCAAATGACAACCCAGGTATTTGAAACATCTTGAAGGATAAAAAATTGTTTCTTAGGAAATATGTTTATCAATAGTTGTGCTATCCCTCTTTCTCTTTAAATTATAGAAACAATGTCACCACTCTGTAATGATTCTCTTAAATGATTAGGTTTTTTTTACACAATTTCAAATTTTTACATGCATGATAAAATGCATTGTGTTTCATTATTCTCACCTTCATGTTCAACATTCTGCATAAGACAAGGAAGCACCTGATCAAGTAGAATGAGTGGATGGTAATTTGATAACCAATATATCATCAAACAATATTGACCCTGGAATGACCGCAAAACAGACACCTCAAAATATTCTACATATACAAATATGTACCTGTCAATACCACTAAACACAAATAAATTTATTTTAACTCGAGAATTGGGCAGGCAATTATTATAAGTTTTTGTTTTTCTTGTAAGTATATTTTCGGATCAATTTCATTTAAAAATCATCCGAATTATTTGGAATTCTAAATTTTTTAGAGTGAGTTTTTTAGGTTTTTTTTGTTTAGTCTAGGTATAAGAATTTATTCATATATTAAAAATAGGTTTCAATCATAAAAATGGATTATATATATAAAAAAATATTAAAATTTAAATAAATTTTTTTTTCTCTTCACAAAAAATATATAAAAAAAATTGATTTTTAGAAATTTGACTTTTCATATAATAAAAATGTTTTGATTTGTTATTTATTATGCATACTTCTTTGTATGGTTGATTATCTATATATATATATATTATCTTGATCTTGTTTGATTAATTGATGATATTTTTATTATATTTAATTTATATGTATTTATATTTTATTCATTTGTATCACCAATAAGTTTATCATTGGTCATTTTAGGATAATTTTGTTTAAAAAGTATAGCTATTGTGTAATAATGGTTTTATATATATATATATAATATAATATATATATATATAATTAGTATTAATTAGAAGTTTAACACATTGAATAAAAAAATATTCTTAAAAAATTAAAGATTTACTGTTTATTTTATCAAGTTAGTTATATGTTTTTAACATTTGAAAAATATTTATTAATGATGATAATAAATAAATTCAATAAAATTTAAAATTTGTGAAATATTTAAACATTAATGATTATAATTAATACATATTGAAATTCTAATGGATATTAAACTTAAAAATTACTTAGATTTTATTATTTTGTTTAAGAAGCAATAAGAGAAGTGTTCCAAGATTACCATAGTTGTAATGACTTAGGAGTTTTGGAAGAATATTTTTGAAATTGAGTGGTTATGTGGGTGTATGTAAGGCACATTACGAGGAAGTGCTTTCATATTTCATCTTTTTAGTGTCACAAAGATGACATATTCTTACATTCCACAATATTGTGGAAAATGTTCAATGCCTAGTTTAGCTAAGTAGCTCATAAGAGTTTGTTCATATTTTAGAATTGTTTTCTTCTTTGTGCTAATCAAAACTCAAATATACTTTTGATTTTTTAGAATAAGTTAACCACTTTCTAACTCTTTTCTTCACCGCAATTTCTCTTTAAATTTAGAAGTAATAATATTTTTTAATATTGTTGGCATTAAACAAGATGACATCTTACGAAATTCCTCAATAATTTAGCCAAGATATGGTGTCTTGATGTCATCATCACTTCACTTGCTAGCAGTTATGGCTATAGTTTGAAGCAATTATGGGGAACCTGTTGTCATCCATGTTGCTTACCTTGTTCTTGTACATTGAGTACCTAACCATGATTGTGCACTTGATTAGGAAGAAGCTTGCTTCCATGAGGATGATAGGATACTGTGTATTAAGATTATAAGTTATAAAAATAATTTGGATTTTCTCTATACTTCTCCAATATTCTCTAAAGATATTCTATCCCCAACCTTCACACCTCTATAAGATAAAATGTGTGATGAGAGTCAAATAGGAATTTGTTCTCATCCAACAACCAAATATCTATTAATTTACACTTGTTTTCAAGCCCATAATAAGCTTTCAACTCTCCATTTATCATTTTTTCAAAACTTTAGTTATAATTGAGTTCATGATGAATATTTATTCCAATATTTTCACATATGACATAACCTCCTCCGAACTATTCTTGCATGTATTAAATTTTCATAAAGTGATCTTATGTGATTTGATTATCAGAACTTTTATTTCTTTCATGTACATGGCCATTTTTATACTAGAACAGAGGTTGTTGATGATTCTTAGATGATTATTGATGTCATAAGGATTCCACACCATAAGAAAAATATCATTATGATAAGAAGAAAGATGATGAGTATTATAGTGAGAGTTATAGCAAATCAACCAACCTCTTTCAACCAACATTCTAACATATCAATGTAAATACCAAAGAGAATAGCGGACAAGAGACAACCTTTCTTGACTCTCATATTACTATTAGTTTCTTCTAACCACCCCTTAGTTTCCTAAACTTGGCAATGACAATTTCCTATAGAACTATACTAGTAAATCTCAACTCATAAGGAACTTTGGCTCTTTAAACTGTTCCAAAGGTTAGTCTAAGCATAGTGAAAAAATCTTTTCTAAAATCAGCAAAACAACAAAACAGATTAGTTGATTTTCTAGATTAAGTTAACCACTTTCTAACTCTTTTCTTCACCACAATTTCTCTTTAAATTTAGAAGTAATAATATTTTTTAATATTGTTGGTATTAAACAAGATGACGTCTTACGAAATTCCTTAATAATTTAGCCAAGATATGGTGTCTTGATGTCATCCTCACTTCACTTGCTAGCAGTGATGGCTATAGTTTGAAGCAATTATGGGGAACCTCTTGTCATCCATGTTGCTTATCTTGTTCTTGTACATTGAGTACCTAACCATGATTGTGCACTTCATTAGGAAGAAGCTTTCTTCCATGAGGATGATAGGATACTATGTATTAAGATTATAAGTTAAAAAAAATAATTTGGATTTTATGTATCCTTCTCCAATATTCTCTAAAGATATTGTATCCCCAGGCTTCACATCTCTATAAGATAAAATGTGTGATGAGAGTCAAATAGGAATCTTTTCTCATCCAACGACCAAATATCTATTAATTTACACTTGTTTTCAAGCCCATAATAAGATTTCAACTCTCCATATATCATTTTTTCAAAACTTTAGTTATAATTGAGTTCATGATGAATATTTATTCCAATATTTTCACATATGACATAACCTCCTCTGAACTATTCTTGCATGTATTAAAGTTTCATATGTGATCTTATGTGATTTGATTATCAGAACTTTTATCTTTTCCATGTACATGGCCATTTTTATACTAGAACAGAGGTTGTTGAAGATTCTTACATGATTATTGATATCATAAGGATTCCACACCATAAGAATAATATCATTATGATAATAAGAAAGACGATGAGTATTATAGTGAGAGTTATAGCAAAGCAACCAACCTCGTTCAACCAACATTCTAACTTATCAATGTAAATACCAAAGAGAGTAGGACAAGAGTCAACCTTTCTTGAGTCTCATATTACTATTGATTTCTTCTAACCACCCCTTAGTTCCTTAATCTTGGCAATGGCAATTTCCTATAGACTTATAGTAGTAAATCTCAACTCATATGGAACTTTAGCTCTTTTAAACTGTTCCAAAGGTTAGTCTAAGCTTATTGACAAAATCTTTTCTAAAATCAACAAAACAACAAAACAGATTAGTTGATTTTCTAGATTAAGTTAACCACTTTCTAACTCTTTTCTTCACCACAGTTTCTCTTTAAATTTAGAATTAATAATATTTTTTAATATTGTTGGCATTAAACAAGATGTCATCTTACGAAATTCCTCAATAATTTAGCCAAGATATGGTGTCTTGATGTCACCCTCACTTCACTTGCTAGCAGTTATGGCTATAGTTGGAAGCAATTATGGGGAACCTCTTGTCATCCATGTTGCTTATCTTGTTCTTGTACATTGAGTACCTGACCATGATTGTGCACTTGATTAGGAAGAAGCTTGCTTCCATGAGGATGACAGGATACTGTGTATTAAGATTATAAGTTATAAAAATAATTTGAATTTTCTCTATCCTTCTCCAATATTCTCTAAAGATATTGTATCCCCAGGCTTCACATCTCTATAAGATAAAATGTATGATGAGAGTCAAATAGGAATTTTTTCTCATCCAACGACCAAATATCTATTAATTTACACTTGTTTTCAAGCCCATAATATGATTTCAACTCTCCATTTATCATTTTTTCAAAACTTTAGTTATAATTGAGTTCATGATGAATATTTATTCCAATATTTTCACATATGACATAACCTCCTCTAAACTATTCTTGCATGTATTAAAGTTTCATAAGTGATCTTATGTGATTTGATTATCAGAACTTTCATTTTTTCCATGTACATGGCCATTTTTATACTAGAATAGAGGTTGTTGATGATTCTTACATGATTATTGATATCATAAGGATTCCACACCATAAGAACAATATAATTAAGATAAGAAGAAAGATGATGAGTACTATAGTGATATTTATAGCAAAGCAACCAACCTCTTTCAACCAACATTCTAACTTATCAATGTAAATACCAAAGAGAGTAGCAGACAAGAGACAACCTTTCTTGAGTCTCATATGACTATTAACTTCTTCTAACCACCCCTTAGTTTCTTAACTTTGGAAATGGCAATTTCCTATAGACTTATAGTAGTAAATCTCAACTCATAAGGAACTTTAGCTCTTTTAAATTGTTCCAAAGGTTAATCTAAGCATATTGACAAAATCTTTTCTAAAATCAACAAAACAACAAAACAAATTAGTTGATTTTCTAGATTAAGTTAACCACATTCTAACTCTTTTCTTCACCACAATTTCTCTTTAAATTTATAATTAATAATATTTTTTAATATTGTTGGCATTAAACAAGATGACATCTTACGAAATTCCTCAATAATTTAGCCAAGATATGGTGTCTTGATGTCATCCTCACTTCACTTGCTAGCAGTTATGGCTATAGTTGGAAGCAATTATGGGGAACCTCTTGTCATCCATGTTTCTTATCTTGTTCTTGTACATTGAGTACCTAACCATGATTGTGCACTTGATTAGGAAGAAGCTTGCTTCCATGAGGATGATAGGATACTGTGTATAAAGATTATAAGTTATAAAAATAATTTGGTTTTTCTCTATCCTTCTCCAATATCCTCTAAAGATATTGTATCCCTAGGCTTCACATCTCTATAAGATAAAATGTGTGAGGAGAGTCAAATAGGAATTTTTTCTCATCCAACGACCAAATATCTATTAATTTACACTTGTTTTCAAGCCCATAATAAGCTTTCAACTCTCCATTTATCATTTTTTCAAAACTTTAGTTATAATTGAGTTCATGATGAATATTTATTCCAATATTTTCACATATGACATAACCTCCTCCGAACTATTCTTGTATGTATTAAAGTTTCATAAGTGATCTTATGTGATTTGATTATTAGAACTTTTATTTTTTCCATGTACATGGCCATTTTTATACTAGAACAGAGGTTGTTGATGATTCTTAGATGATTATTGATGTCGTAAGGGTTTCACACCATAAGAACAATACCATTATGATAAGGAGAAAGATGATGAGTATTATAGTGAGAGTTATAGCAAAGCAGCCAACCTCTTTCAACCAACATTCTAACTTATCATTGTAAATACCAAAGAGAGTAGCGGACAAGAGACAACCTTTCTTGAATCTCATATTACTATTAATTTCCTCTAACCACCCCTTAGTTTCCTAAACTTGGCAATGGCAATTTCCTATAGATTTATAGTATTAAATCTCAACTCATAAGGAAATTTAGCCCTTTTAAAGTATTCCAAAGGTTAGTCTAAGCATAGCGACAAAATCTTTTCTAAAATCAACAAAACAACAAAAGAGATTAGTTGATTTTCTAGATTAAGTTAACCACTTTCTAGCTCTTTCCTTCACCACAATTTCTCTTTAAATTTAGAATTAATAATATCTTTTAATATTGTTGGCATTAAACGAGATGACATCTTACAAAATTCCTCAATAATTTAGCCAAGATATGGTGTCTTGATGTCATCCTCTCTTCACTTGCTAGCAATTATGGGGAACCTCTTGTGATCCATGTTGCTTATCTTGTTCTTGTACATTGAGTACCTAACCATGATTGTGTAGTTGATTAAGAAGACGCTTGCTTCCATGAGGATGATAGGATACTATGTATTAAGATTATAAGTTTAAAAAAAAATTGGATTTTCTCTATCCTTCTCCAATATTCTCTAAAGATATTGTATCCCCAAGCTTCACATCTCTATAAGAAAAAATGTGTGATGAGAGTCAAATAGGAATTTTTTCTCATCCAACGACCAAATATCTATTAATTTACACTTGTTTTCAAGCCCATAATAAGCTTTCAACTCTCCATTTATCATTTTTTCAAAACTTTAGTTATAATTGAGTTCATGATGAATATTTATTCCAATATTTTCACATATGACATAACCTCCTCCGAACTATTCTTGCATGTATTAAAGTTTCCTAAGTGATCTTATGTGATTTTATTATCAGAACTTTTATTTTTTCTATGTACATGGCCATTTTTATACTAGAACAGAGGTTGTTGATGATTCCTAGATTATTATTGACATCATAAGGATTCCACACCATAAGAACAATATCATTATGATAAGAAGAAAGATGATGAGTATTATAGTGAGAGTTATAGAAAAGCAACCAACCTCTTTCAACCAACATTCTAACTTATCAATGTAAATACCAAAGAGAGTAGCGGACAAGAGACAACCTTTCTTGACTCTCATATTACTATTAATTTCTTCTAACCACCCCTTACTTTCCTAAACTTGGCAATGGGAATTTCCTATAGACCTATAGTAGTAAATCTCAACTCATAAGGAAATTTAGCTCTTTTAAACTGTTCCAAAGGTTAGTCTAAGCATATTGACAAAATCTTTTCTAAAATCAGCAAAACAACAAAACAGATTAGTTGAGTTTCTAGATTAAGTTAACCACTTTCTAACTCTTTTCTTCACCACAATTTCTCTTTAAATTTAGAAGTAATAATATTTTTTAATATTGTTGGCATTAAACAAGATGATATCTTACGAAATTCCTCAATAATTTAGCCAAGATATGGTGTCTTGATGTCATCCTCAATTCACTTGCTAGCAGTGATGGCTATAGTTGGAAGAAATTATGGGGAACCTCTTGTCATCAATGTTGCTTATCTTGTTCTTGTACATTGAGTACCTAACCATGATTGTGCACCTGATTAGGAAGAAGCTTGCTTCCATGAGGATGACTAAATATTGTGTATTAAGATTATAAGTTATAAAAATAATTTGGATTTTCTCTATCCTTCTCCAATATTCTCTAAAGATATTGTATCCCCAGGCTTCACATCTCTATAAGATAAAATGTGTGGTGAGAGTCAAATAGGAATTTTTTCTCATCCAACAACCAAATATCTATTAATTTACACTTGTTTTCAAGCCCATAATAAGCTTTCAACTCTCCATTTATCATTTTTTCAAAACTTTAGTTATAATTGAGTTCATGATGAATATTTATTCCAATATTTTCACATATGACATAACCTCCTCCAAACTATTCTTGCATGTATTAAAGTTTCATAAGTGATCTTATGTGATTTGATTATCAGAACTTTTATTTTTTCCATGTACAAGGCCATTTTTATACTAGAACAGAGGTTGTTGATGATTCTTAGATGATTATTGATTTCATAAGGATTCCACACCATAAGAACAATGTCATTATGATAAGAAGAAAGATGATGAGTTTTATAGTGAGAGTTATAGCAAAGCAACCAACCTCTTTCAACCAACATTCTAACTTATCAATGTAAATACCAAAGAGAGTAGCGGACAAGAGACAACCTTTCTTAACTCTCATATTACTATTAATTTCTTCTAACCACCCTTAGTTTCCTAAACTTGGCAATGAGAATTTCCTATAGACTTATAGTAGTAAATCTCAACTCATAAGGAACTTTAGCTCTTTTAAACTGTTCCAAAGGTTAGTCTAAGCATAGTGACAAAATCTTTTCTAAAATCAACAAAACAACAAAACATATTAGTTATATTATTGTGGCACTCTTACATAATGATCCTCACTGAACAAAATTCTCAACAACAAGATTCTCAACAGTGGAATGACATCCCCTTAATCAAACTTTCCTTTTGGCGTTTTTCCATGCCTTTCAAGTGAAAATCAAAATAATTTCTAAATATATATTTAATTAATAATTTAGAATATAGATGACATTGTTTAAAATAATGAAAAATAAAAGCATCCAAAATTATTAACAAATATTTAAAATTTAATAATTTTACAAACAAGATTTTACTATTATTAATTATTACACTTCAATACAATGTCAAATTGAGAGAAATTTATTAAACAAGCACAAGTCAGAAAAATAAAATACTAAAAATATTTGAATCAACCACCTATTCAATTCAATTTTCACTATGTCTTGAGCCACTAGAAATTCTACAATAACACTAGTTCTTCATAGGTTCGAGGCAAATATAATACCACAAAAGTGAATATGTACATTTCTTATAGAATACCCATGCCATACAAATGTTTTTATTACATGCATTATAGCAAGATGAGCTCAAGTCAATATTTAGTTTGAAAGGCTAAAATCCACTCGAGTCATCCATCTCTTTTTGGACATGGTTTAAGATTTACCCAACTAGGATCAATAATGTTATTTTATAAGTGAGCAATATATGATACGTAAAAGTGTGTTTATCTAAACTACTACTGATGGCCATTAAGTCTTTCATATTTTAAGTAATCTTGTCACACACTTAGGAATGAAAAGGGAGTTCATTCATAGTTAATTATAGTGTATATTTCTATTTCCCAATGGTAGGTTACTCAAAGATAAAATACTTTTAAATGATAATGTTTCTTTGGCTGGTGTAAAAAGCCAAACTTATTAATTAAAAATAGGGTATCGAGTACATACCATAACAGCCTTGTCCAAATTATTACATTATATATAGAGGTGAATACAAAAACAAAGAGTTGTGTGTCGAATGTAGGCATGATAGGCATATAAGAAAAAACCAGAGACCGATATCAAGATACATATCAATAATCCCTGTAATTCAAAGGCTCTATCGTTACAAATAAATAGTCATGTTAAGAGGAGACATATCTTGCACATAAATGAGTCGAAAATTATGTGAATCCCAAGCAATTCAATAACCATGAAGAATATAAATGATACATGGTTTAAGATATTTAAAAATGAAATACCAATCCTTTGACTGAATATGATCAGTAAAAATTAACCATTTAGAACTATTAGATTATATTGAAAATAAATTAAATTATTTTGAAATTTATTTTAAATTATAAATCTTCAAAAAATAATATAATATAATAATATATATATATATATATATATATATATATATATATTTTCTACCTTATCATCTAGTTAATTATATCACACTTATTAAAAATTAAAAATAATTATTTCAAAAAATTAATGATATTTTTTATTCATCATTATCCTTTTAAATGGATTTATTTTATTTTAATAGTTTATTATTAATATTTTTTTCTCATAATCATTTTATTCTATTTTGTTTATCATTATAAAATCTTTTTCTTTTCTTTTTATTTTTAGTTATTTTTAATTCAATTTTTATCAATGTGAAATATTTCAACACTTGCAGATATATTAAATTAATTGGTGGTGGTGGTTTTTTTTTTCGTCAGTTTTTTTCAATTCAATTTTTTTATCAATGTACACTTGTAGATATACTGAATTAATTTGAGGAGATGGTGATGGTGATGATGATGGACCAATGTTTTCTATCAGACCTTAAGAAAATAAGAGATTAATTGTGACTCTTCAATATTTTATTTTATAATAAAAAATGAGGGAAATAAGCACCCCAAGATCCCTATAGTTTCGTTGGCTTAACAAGTCAAGAAGGTTGGTGGTCTACATGTTTTCTATTAGACCTTAAGAAAGTAAGAGATTAATTGTGACTCTTCAATATTTTATTTCTATGATTAGGAAAGAGGGCGATAAGCGCCCCAAGATCCCTATAGTTTTCTTGAATTAACAAGTCAAGAAGGTTGGTAGTCTGGCAAAAATTTTGGAAATGAGAACGAATGTGAGTAAGAGGCTGAAAATCTAAGAGAAAATGTTTTTCATCTTCATCCCTCTTAGTATCACAAAGGTAATGGATTTTTTCATCCCAAGATGTTTTTGGAATATACCAATGTATGGTTTCACTTTGAAGCTCATGCACATTAGTTCTTATCTTTGGAATGTTCATTTTCTTTTTAGGACTTGTCTAGACAGAAATATAATTTTGGTTAGCAAGGGTTGGGTTGGTCTCCTCCTTATAATACCTTAGCTTTCTTTTTCCTTCTAGCTTCTTATGATCCCATCATTTATCCTTAAATTTATAAGTAATAGTATTTTTAATACTATCCTTATTCCCCAAGATTATCTCTTCCTATATTCCCCAATGGTCAAGCCAAGACTAGGTATCCTTAAGCCATCCATGCTTGAGACGAAAGTAGGGATTTGGTCGAGTTAGAAGAAAATTTGGGAAACATCTTTTCTTCCATGTTGTAAAGATTTTTACTATACATAAATTACCTAAACATAACCATCCTTTCAATGGGGCAAAACCTAGCCTCGATCAAAAGGATAGGATAGGGAATACTTTGTTTAAGCTTGAGGTTGTAGGTTATAAATTTATTTTGAATCATCTCAATATTCCTCCATGGGTCTCTGGATATACTACATCCCGAAATCCTGCATCCATATAAATAACAGTGGCGATGAGAGTCTCAAAGAGGAACCTTTTTTTACTCCAAATTCAAATATTTGCTGACTTACAATTGTTTTCAAGTACATAATAAACTTTCCAGCCTCCAATAATCCTTTTCCTAATGATATAATGTTAGTTGAGTTGATGATGGATGTCAATACCTAAATATTTGTATCAAGAATCCTTCTCCAAGTAATTGTTATCATAGTTGAAATTATCATAGTTTATCTTTTTGGATTTAATTATCATGACTTTAGTCTTGTCGCTATTAACTATCATACCCATCTTGGAGTTGTAATCGTGGAGGATGTTAAGTTAGTTGTCTATATCACTCTGGCTTCTATAAAGAAGAACGATACCATCAACATAAAGGACAAGAGTAATGACCATACTAGTGACCTCAGGGCCATTGCATCTCGCATTTCCAAATAGTCTTCTACGTTATTGATGTAAATGCCAAAAAATACAGGCAATAGGGTACAACATTAACCCAAATATTATATTTAATATCTTCAAACCACCTCTCATTGATCTTAAGCTTGGCAACAACATTCTTGTAAAGTCAAATCACAATAATCCTCAATTTGAAGTGAACCATCATCTCTTCAAAAAAAATTCATTTATATTTATTAAAACAATGTAACATATTAGATAGAAAATTAAAAATTAAAACTTACATTTACTATTCTTATTTATTTAAAGATCAATTTAATTTATTAAATATGTATCAATATTTTTAAATTATTAAAAATACTTAATTAGAAAATATTAAACAAATTTATTCTCATATATATATAATTTACATTTTATTCAACTTGGATTATTTGTATTTCCGTGTGCGAAGTGAAACACGGTGGGAACTTTGGTGAGGCCACTGGTTGTAACGAAATAAAGGTGTCTTGGGTGTGACTTGGGTGAGTCGCCCGTCGTGCACGAACAAACAAGGTTTGGTTGAGGAGTGCGGTAGGCAGATCATGTGAGGGCATGCCTACCCAACTGGGGCAAGGAACTTTGGTTATCACATGGAGATGTGGAAAGTTGTAATTTTGGCTAAGTATAAAACTTGGTGTTTCCCAAGTATACTTGTAAAGCTTTATAACATTGAAAGATTGTATAATATATTGTATTCGGGCAGACTCATTGTTCAGGGAGTTGCCCCTCCCTTTATACTATGCAATTGTGTTCTCTTGTATAATCGCTCATGATAATGAATGCGTATGGGTGTTCATTGGTATAAAGGAAACATAATAATTACTTGGTTGAGAAACACAAACTAAGTAGAACATATAGTTAGGCATAGTCCATGATCATAAGTATTGGTGAAAAGAAAGTGTTCAGTGGTGCCACACCTTGCCAAGAGCGGTTGAAATACTATCGCCGACCTGGGAGTGAGACAGGTGGTATCAGAGCTCGGTGAAGAGCTTATCAGAGCAAGGTTGCTAGTGACAAAGTGGTCGAGGAGATGGTTTATAGGTTTAGGTGTTGAAGCATTGAAGCTGATACACATTGATAGGTGATATTGAAGCTCACGGTTGAAGCTTGGAAATTGGTGACAGTGAAGTAGGTACTTGGAGGAGAACATGTTGTTTCACATACAAGTGGAACAAGGGCTAGTTCAGGTTGCAGGCAACTTGGTGAAGCTGTTGGATGGTTGAAACTAAATCTCAAAGAAGGACGTTGTTAGTAATGGCAGGTGAATCTCAGGTTGGATCTAGCCATGGTGCGAAGAATGCTTTGCTAGATTTCATTGAAAAGGTCTTGGAAAGGATGGAGGACTTATAGGCTTACTAGACTAAGAAGATGGACTTGGTCAAGAAGGATCAAGAGGCCAATTCAAAGATGAGGGAAGAGTTCAATGAACTCCAGACTCAACACGAGTACACTAATCTTATGTGTACACAACTTGAAGTAAAGGTCAAGAAGATTGAAGAGGCAAGAGATCAGGGTCTGGCAGAGATCGTGAACTTGTACAAATATCTTGATGAAGCCAGAGATGAGGTCACAATGTTGAAAAGGGTTGTGAGGCATAACTCAGGTGGAGGAGTGTATCATGTTAAAGTCAAGGAACCAGAACCTTATGATGGTACAAGGAGTGCAAAGACTCTTGGAAAATTTCTATGGGACATGGAGCAATAGTTAGAATTCTTGGGTCTATCCGATGATGAGATAAACGTGAAGGTTGCTACTCAGTTCTTAACGAAGGATTCTAAGATGTGGTCGCAAAGGAGGATGAATCAGATTTCCAATGGCAGTGCTTGTGACATAACTTCGTGGGATGAGATGAAGAAGGCTTTGCAGATACATTTCAGCCCTTAGGATGAAACGTGGGAAGCAAGGATGAATATTAAATTAATAAAGCAGACAGGGAACCTTCAAACATATCAGCGGGAGTTTGCAAGTGCGGTTCTGGAACTTCCTGACATGGCAGAAAGGGACAAGGTGTTCAACTTCATTATTAGATTGAAGCCTTGGGCATGCAATGAAGTGAAGAGGCAAAAGATTAAGACACTTGAGGAAGCATTTGCTACTGTGGATAGGTTGGTGGAGCATTATAATGAGACTTCTGATGATAGGAAGAAGAAGTTCGATAAGTCGAAAGAGAAGAAGAAGGATGATGCTTTGAAATCAGATGATAAGTCAAAGACGAAGAAAGCCTTGAAGTGTTGGATTTGTGTTGAACCACATACGGTGAAGAATTGTCCTTCTAGACCAAAAGTTGTTGCTATTGCACAATATAATACAAAGAATGAAGAAGCTTTTGTGGGGATGATGTAGATACTTGGTGCTACTACTACTACAAAGGTGGTCTCTCGGAGGGATCCAGAGAGGAATAGTTTGGAGTATGTTCAGATGAAGATTGGGGGTGTTGATATACTCACTATGGTAGATAGTGGGGCTACTCACAACTTCATGAGTGAAGATACTGTGAGAAGGATTGGGCTGAAATTTGTACCGGTGAAGGCACAAATGAAGACTGTGAATTCGCCTCCTCATTGTGTTCTTGGTGTAGCTAAAAGAGTGGACACAATACTAGGTGAGTGGACCGGGAAAGTCGACTTCACTATAGTGCGGATTGATGACTATGAAGTTGTGCTGGGGATGGAATTCTTGAAACAATTTGATGCTATGATTGTTCCACATTTGAAGAGGTTGTACATTTATGATGGAAGGGGAGATGTACCCATTGGTGTTCCAACCATTGGTGTGACAAAGCCTGATTGTAAGTTGGCAGTGATGCAAATGGAGGATGAGAAGCACATGGAAGACATGAGTAAGATGTTGTCTACTGTTGAGACAAAGCTTGCCAAGTAGTCATTGGTCATCAGGAAACTATCTAATAGTATCTTGGATTTGTCAACAAGGCTAGAAGTGGTTGACGATGATGATGATGATGTTGAGGCTTATGTAAGGACGAATGTCCGAGAGGAGGATTGGGTACTTATCCATAGAGGATGGAGATAGAGAATCTTGACAGATGGATTGAGATTATTAGAGAGGGTGAGCCTTCAGGCTCTACTCCCTCCACATCTTCTTAGGGGACATAGAAGATGGGGCTCATTGTTAGCTGCTCATGGCAGTGAGTCCTTAAAACATGTTGAGCAGGTATGACATATGATGTAGGGATGGCTTGCCATCAAGCATCATGACATTTTCAAATGGGATGGATTTTCCATGGACCTGAGCATGGGAGAGATTCTGGGTGAGTCCAGGATGTGGCAAAATCTGAGATAAACTGGTGAAGGCATAAGGATGGACATTCTTATGATTTGAGCATGACAGTTGGACTGATCACCCGACTAGTCCAAGTCATGAGGGCTAGCAGTGTACCAGAGAGATGTTGGCATTAGGAAGGCAAGAAGGATGATAGTTTATAGGATGGGACGAAACGTGATGGAGATGGTGGTTCTACATATGTTGTAGGGATGTTTATAGTATGTGGAAGAGTTGATATCATGGACCGAGGATGAGACAGTTGTTGATGTTGATCTTGGTGGATGGCTACCAAGATGGGATGTTGTCGACAATGAATTCAGGTGGAGGACGATGTAAGGACCTGTGGTTCTTGGCACAGCTGCTCAAATGATGTGTGAAGGTTTAGCAAGCGAAAGAGCGCATGAACATAACCAAGCGACACTTGAAATATTATGAGTGAAGTGTTGAGTGGTCATACATATATAGGATGGACAAGGGCATTCATCGTTGGTAAACCCAACGGTGGAGAGTTTGATTTGGGGTATTGGTCGATGGCTGACCAACCACAAAGTTAAACAAAGGCATCGGTTGGCACATAAATGAAGGTCGTCCAAGGGATGGCACAACCATTCCACAAGCATATATATTGGATGCATTGTGGAAGCATTTGGACATCAAAGCATTCGAGCAAGTCTTCATACACAAGAAGTGCGAGGAGGTGGTAGAGCTGCTAAAAAGAGGTGAAGGTGCAATTCTAATGTGCCCAACCTTGGACAGCTCCATACGGTAACACGAAGTCTTGGAAAGAAGGCGAAGGTGCAGGTGAAGGTGTCGGTGTTCGGGTGGAAGGCGCGGGTGGTGACTCGGGTGAGTTTCCCGCCTCGCGTGCGAAGTGAAATGCATTGGAAACTTTGGTGAGGCCACCAATTGTAATGAAATGAAGGTGTCTTGGGTGTGACTTGAGTGAGTCACCCGTCATGCACGAAGAAACAAGGACTAGTTGAGGAGTGCGGTAGGTCGCTCATGTGAGGGTGCACCCACCCAACTTGGGCAAGGAACTTTGGTTATCACACAGAGGTGTGGAAAGTTGTAATTTTGGCTAAGTATGAAACTTGGTGTTTCTCAAGTATACTTGTAAAGCTTTGTAACATTGAAATATTGTATAATATATTGTATTCAGGAAAACTCATTGTTCATGGAGTTGTCGCTCCCTTTATACTATGCAATTGTGTTCTATTGTATAATTGCTGATGATAATGAATGTGTATGGGTGTTCATTGGTATAAAGGAAAAATAATAATTACTTCGTGAGAAACACAAACTAAATAGAACATATGGTTAGGCATAGTCCATGAACATAGGTATTGGTGAAAAGAAAGTGTTCGGTGGTGCCGCACCTTGCCAAGAGTGGTGGAAAGACTACCACCGATCTAGGGGTGTCACATGTGTGGCTCAGCATGCGACAGGGCAAAGAACATGTCGCCAGACCACATGGCTATATGCTTATGCTTTTAATGTGGATGTGAATGTTAGAACTAATGTTTCCATGTCATGTGTAGTTATTATTAGGAGTTACGAGGACTAAGTCTTGTTTCCATTGTGTGAGTTGTAATGTTGATTTGTTTGCATCGAAGTCAATAATTTGTGTCTTATATATTTGTACCTGTGATAATCAATAAAAGTATCAAACAAAAATTGTATTGTATGTAATTGCACTCTGCTCTCTTCTATTTTTTCTAATATGGTACCAGAGCCAAACTAATATTAGTAAAGCTGAGATTAATAAAACTTAATTAATTGTGCAAATTTGTTTGCTGATTAATATCTCATTTCTATTACCACGAATGCTGACTAGTGTGGCATGGTGTATTTCACATTTTGGTCATTGTGTATAATGGTCATTGTGTAATTTTAAATTTGAGCGTGAGTGATATTTTTATGCACTCGAGTTCCATTATTTACAATGCTCCATAAGTCGAGTATGAGATATGAATGTATGAATTATTTCCAACACAGCATAAGTCGTCGAGTGTGCGACCTAGCTGTATGAATTATCTCCAACACTGCATAAGTCGTTGGGTGTGAGATTCAGGTGCATGAATGTTTTTGATGGGTAGATCTATGCATCAGAGCGGTGGAATCCCAGTGAGAGAATGTTGTTAAATTTCTCATATCATATCTACAACTTATGTGGCATAAAGTTCTATAGCAGAATATAGATCTCAGTTCAAGACTCTAGAAAAATAGATCTATGTTCTGAATTTTTTCCTCAACAGATTCATTGAAATCTGAGAACAAGAGTATGAGTTGAGTTTTCCCATCTCTGCTGGGAAGCAATGAGATGAATGGTGATTTGGTTAGAAATTCTTAGCCTATAAAAGCCACTGGATAAAGTGCCTACTTTTGAGATCCACAAAAGCAAGACAAAAAGTTGCTATCAATGTGGCTCATGAAGATTTGTACCATCCAATGGGTATTTGACAAGCAATAGAGAGCCTGGGCATAAGAGATAGTGTGTCCTTTTTATGCAAGATAAGTTCAGTGTGGGTCAAGTTGCTGTTGGTAGTGTATGAGAAAAATTAGATTTACATATCTCAAATCTGAAAGAAGAAAAAGAGAGAAATCTAGATGAGTAGCTCCTTCAAGCATCGTTGTCTTCCTACATTAAATTCTTTGGCAATTTCTCTCCTCTAGCATGACTACCACTAGCACACAACGAGTCGATGGTGTTGTTTCCACAACGAGATCTAGCCAAGTTTCAGATTACCATTGCTAGATCCTCCCGCCTAAGGAATACCTTGGAGTGAGATTGTTAATTATGAATCGTGATTTAAAAAGCATTGACATTGCGAGCTTGTTGAAGGTTGATTGGTATATTTGATTTTTTTTTATTTTTTTATTTTTATTTTTTTATGTTTTTGGGTTTGGGTGTTATCCAAAAATAATATATATGAGAGATTTTGATGGTATTTGATTTTTTTTTTTATTAGTTATAAAAAGATTTGTTGGTTCTTAAACTGGAATCTCAGGTATCCAAAACATCAATTCTTGTGTGCCTTTATTGGTTATAAATAGGGTTGGTGGTTCTTAAACTAGAATTCCCAGTGGCCAAAACACCAACTCTTGTAAGGTCAAGTTGTTTGATCAACTCTTGAGTACATTCAGTATCCAGACCTCCATCCTATCAACTGATGGGTAGCCGAAAGTGAAATATCCAACAAATGGTGGTTGGTCCATAGGATGGTTCATTACTTCATTGATCTTATCACGAAAGCTCACACGAGTCAATTTGTCAATATTATTCATCCTCCAAAGTTCATCAACTATGGTGAGAGGGGGTTATATTTTAAATGGAGATCAAGTAACAACTCGAAGATGTGGTGGTGAAAGAGTAGTGTTTGCGAGATTCCAGAGTGGATGTGAGTGCTAAGACCAATCATACATATATTGTTGTAATATGTTTTCCACGTAAGGATTAAGGGAGGGTGTTGGAATTAATGCTTCCATGTCATGTGTAGTTGCCATTAGGAGTTACGAGGAGTCTTGTTTCCAATGTGTGAGTTGTAATGTCGATCTATTTGCATTGAAGTAGTGATTTGTCTCTTATATATTTGTACCTATGATGATCAATAAAAGTATCAAGCAAGATTTTTATTGTATGTAATTTCTCTTTGCTCTCTCTTATATTTTTTCTAATAGTGAACCTGTGAACAATTCTTCAAGTGTGGCAGAGGCGTAGGAAATGTAGATGCAACATCTTATTTGTAAGTAGCCAAGGTGGAGGGACATAAGTTCTGGTTCCAGTAAATCCTGATCCATATCACAGCGTGGATAGGATGAATAAATTGCATAAAGGTAAGCAATATATCACCCAATACCTAAGGTATTCTGAGTGAGTTGTAGAGAATAAGATTTGCCACTAGTAGTGCAAACATACCAGAGAAGACATAAGTATCAGGTATGTTTTCCTATTTCTGACCTCTTTCTTTGTCATTACTGCTCACATAACCTGTAAATTTTACTCAAATTTTAAAACCGGTGTCCTCAATTAAACCTCTAAAACTGAAATCTAAGAAGAATTGATAAGCTTCCTTCAACTATGTACAATTTTTTTCGAAAATTTTTCTACGTTGACTGTAAAATAGAGAAGGTGATACCTATTAGTTAGTAGTTTCACAATCCCAATGAAAACCTACTCCTATATGTGTTGTCCCTCAGCCTCTTTCTTTTGATAAGCCAGACATTAGAATTCTAGCAGCAAACAATGGACATCGCATTGATCTATTGACTCATTCATCGATCTACCACATCGTGCGTGGGCCAATAATACAACATCTTTACCTTTCTCTCTCCAACGTGCAAATAAGTATGGGAATAAACTCACTAGGTATTTAAGGATACACTGAAGAGGAATTTGTAGTTATTGGAGGTTATCTAACAAGAAAGTAATGAAACCAACAACAACCATACAAGTAATAACTCAAGATTTATGTGGTAAAACCCTGACAGAGTGTCAAAGAAACATCCACGGTGCAAGGGATTGGAATTTCTATTCAATCAATGAAATGATTCTCCATTACAATAGTTCGGACATTCATTAGTGCCTCCTCAGTTACATAACTGTTGATTTGGTATGAAACTGATTTGTCAATAACTAATCAAATTTACCCAAATTTACATTTACAATAATTTGTTGTCAATTACCAACAAACTCCACCTTCACAACAATTTTCCTAATCCCTTGCCCATGCACACTCATCATATTTTCCAGCAAGCCAAGAGGAGCTAAACACCATCACAACTTCTCTACTGTAACTAGCTTTGTGAATATGTCTGCACAATTCTCTCGTGTATGGACCTTTTGTACAACTACTTTTCCGCCATTGATCACATGTCTCAGAAAATTATACCTTACATCAATGTGCTTGGTCCTGCTATGGTAAGCAAGATTTGTAGCCAAGTAAATAGCACTTTGACTGTCACAAAGTACATTCACTTTCTCTTGCGTCCTTCCAATCTCATCAAGTAGACCCTTTAACCAGATTGCTTCTTTACTGGCATCTGAAGCAACTATATATTCTGCTTCAGTAGTGGAAAATGCAACTGTTTCTTGAAGCTTTGACATCCAACTAATTGCTCCACCTACAAGAGTAAAGACATAACCTGTAGTAGATCTTCTTTTTTTCAAATCACCTGCATAATCAGCATCTACATATCCGTAGATAGATTCTTCACTACTATTAAAGATGATGCAATGGTCACTTGTGCATCTTAGATATCAAAGCACCCATTTTACTACTTGCCAATGTTCTTCACCTGGATTTGCCATGAACCTGTTGACAATTCCAACTACATGTGAAATGTCAGGTCTTGTAGATACCATTACATACATTAAGTTGCCTACATCATTTGCATATGGTACATGAGACATATACTTCTTTTCTTGAGTAGTTCTAGGACTCAAAACTGAAGAAAGCTTAAAAGTGAAGCTAATGGAACATTAATAGGTTTCACATTGTTCATACAAAACTTTTCAAGTACTTTCTCCACATACTTCTGTTGTTATAACCGAAGCTTACAATTTTTACTATCTTTGTGTATCTCCATGCCCAAGATATGTTTTGCTGCTCCAAGATCCTTCACATCAAATGTCCTAGAGAGCTGAGCCTTTAACCTATTGATCTCTTCCATGCTTTTGCTTGCAATAAGCATATCGTCAACATACAAAGATAAGATAATGAATATGCCATTGAAACTTTTGAAGTATACACAATGATCATACTCACTTCTTATAAAGTTCTGGCTCACCATGAAGGAATCAAACTTCTTGTACCATTGTCTAGGAGACTGCCTCAAACCATACAATGATTTCCTAAGCTTGCAAACTAATCTTCTGCTGCGACCTCGTACAAAAACTTTTGGTTGTTCCATATATATCTCTTCGTTCAAATCACCATGTAGAAAAGTTGTTTTAACATCTAATTGTTCTAACTCAAGATTAAGCAATGTCGTTAGTGCCAACACAGTATGAATAGAAACAAGTTTTACAACTGGAGAAAAAATCTCATGAAAGTCTATACCTTCAACCCGAGAATACCCTTTTGCTACCAATCTCGCCTTATACCTGTCAACACTTCCATCAAATTTTTGTTTCAGCTTGAAGGCCCATTTGCATCCAACAACACTTCTCCCTTTCGGAAGATCTACAAGATCCCAGGTATTATTCTTGGCTAAGGAGTCCATTTCTTCTTCCACAACCGCTTTCCATTTTTCGCTATCTGTATCATCTACTGCTTCCTGATAACAAGAAGGTTCCCCATCTTCAGTAATCAAAGCAAAAGATGAAGCAGAATATTCATACCTTTTGGGAGTTTTCCTTTCCCTTGTAGACCTTCTTAGAGTGACTGGTTGCTGAACTGGTTCAGAAACTTGCACTGGTTTAGAAGCTTCAACGGCTTCCTTTGTGTCTTCAACATATTTTTCTCCAGAAGTCTGTCCTTCCTTTCGACTGTCACCGAAAAGTCTAGCCTCCAACTGAACTCGTTGATTTGGCGATACCTATTCCTGTTCAATTCTTTCAACATTTGATTTTAAAAGAGAGGATTCATCAATTGTTACATCTCTACTAATGACTATATTCCGCAATGTAGGATCCCACAACCTATATCCTTTCACTGCATAGTCATACCCAACAAAGACCTAACATTTCGACTTTGGATCTAATTTTGAACTCTAATTTTTCGGAATGAGAGAATAAGCATCACAGCCAAATATCCTCAAACGTGAATAATCACAAGACTGACCTGTCCAAACTTCTTCAGGAATTTTACATTCAATTGCTACTGAAGGTGATCGGTTAACTAAATAACAAGCAGTAGATACTGCTTCTGCCCACAACTCCTTTTGCAAGTTAGCATTGTTGATCATGCTTCTGGCTCTTTCCATAAGAGTCCGATTCATACACTCAGCAACACCATTTTGCTGAGGAGTATAAACAACAATTTTGTGTCTAACAATTCCCTCATCCTTACAGTATTGTTCAAATTCAACTGAAGTGAACTCACCACCATTGTCAGTTCTTAAACGTTTAATAGATTTGCCTGTTCTTTTCTCTACCATTACTTTAAATTGTTTAAAGACATTTAATACATCAACTTTCCTTTTTAGCATATAGACCCAAACTTTATGGGATTAATCATCAATAAATGTTAAAAAATACAGTGCACCTCCATATGACACAACAGGGGATGGCCCCCATAGATCAAAATGAATATAGTCTAAAACATCTTTACTATTATGATTTCCAACTTTAAATCTTTGTTTACACTGTTTTCCATACACACAATGTTTACAGAAATCTAACATCAAGGATTTCAGACCGGGAAGAGATTTACGTTTCATCAATATCTAAAGGCCTTTCTCGCTCATATAACCCAATTGTTGATGCCATAGACGAGTACCTGCTTCTTCCCTTTCTAACGCAACCGCTGCTTCACTGACCTGAGTACTTCCTTTTAACCTGTAAAGATTTCTGACCTTTTCTACCTTCATAACCACAAGGGCTCCTTTAAAGACTTCAAGACACCATCCTGACCTATAAACTTATAACCATCTGAATCCAACACTCCCACAGAAATCAAATTTTTCTTCAAATCAGGTACATGTCTAACACTAGTTAATGTTCTAATTGTGTTATCATACATCTTAAT
>APFE031100188.1:0-16640 GCA_000404065.3 Pinus taeda
GTTGTTAGTGCTAAGTTTAGAAGTGGTTGAAACAACTCCTAGAAGGATGAGCTCGACCCCTAGAGGCAGGGAAAGAGGCTAGATCATCTATATTATGTACTTTCATACTCATTTTCATGGTGGGACTCTTGAGGGAGAAGCTATCATTGTATTATTTCATTGTATCTCTGCAATTTTTGGCTAAGGAAGATCAGGGTTTTGCAGTCCTTTTTGGGATTCTTGTGATTACATGTATTGATGGTGTGTTTCTCTATGTACCTGTAAGTGTGTTATGTGAATCATTTCCTTTCTTTTCCTTCTGCACATTAAGCAAACGAAGTGTTAAAGTAAGAATTCATGACTGTCATGCTCTGTTTTTAAGTTTGTTTAATTTCAATGTTTTCTACTGTTTAAGGAGAATTCAAAGTTATTGTTTGCTCTCTTTAACTCCTCACCTGTCATTCCTAATCATCCACCTCAATCAAAGGCATCAATACTGTCTCCTACCTCGCCCCAGAGAACCCCCTGCAGAAACTGTGTCCAATCCCCGCACCCAAAATTGCCATCCCCTCAATTTGCCACCAAAAACCATAAAAACCCCAAATCAACCCTTTTGATCAGTTTACTAGCCTAAAATCAGTGTTACCCTATTGGTCATCTCATCCATTACAGATTTTACTGAGATTGACCGGAGAGAGCCTTCTCCTGCCCCGTAGGGCTGGCTACGAGGCTAAATGGTTTGATGTTGCCTTGAGGTTTGCCTTTTTCAGCCTGAGGTGAAATTTCAAGCACTAACACTACCATCATTTGATCTTCTGTTATAAGCCTGGGGTTAGCAGTGAAATACGAGGGCCTTGTAGTTTTTCCCTGATCCATAGATGCTCTTCTATCTCTTTGGCCATGATTCTTATGATTTATTCTTCCTTGGTATCTTCATGGGTCATCTAGGAGGCTAAATCCATCAGTTACACATCAAATAACTGAGGGTTGGGGTCCTACACATTCACATCAAGAAATATTAAATTATGTATATAAAAAATTTCCATCTTAGTTCTTTCTTCAATCCTACAACTAAGGAAAAAATTGACGACTTTTTTCATTGTTTTGGAAAGGAAGGGAGCCTTGTTGGGCCAATGCGCTAATATGAAATTAACACCATTGGTATTTGAGGAACATGAAGTATGTTTTGGATGGATGTCTATAGTGTATGGCCTTGATGGATAAACTAGCCATGGTGGCAAGTTGTTCTTCCTTTCCTTTAGCTAGGCCTTTAAATTTTTATTCTCCTTTTGTAGGTGGTCCCTTATATTGGATTCCTTGAACCCGAGGTTAGCCATATATTCCCCCATATTCTTAATTTTTTCCTCCATTATACCCACATATTCAACCCCCCTTTGATTTGGAAATATTCATCCATGTATGGGACCTACCCCTCTCTTTTTCTAATTCAAAGAATAACTTGATTTCAAAGTGGGTAGGGAGTATCTTTCCTTCCTCAATATGGGCATAGTAACATTCAAGTTTTGGTTGGGGTTTGGCTCCTATAAGTTGGGATTGTGTTCTTGTAGCCCCATAGTCCCTTTCTATAACTATTTTGTCTCTTCTTGTAGCTGCATAGTTTCTTCCTGTAGTTGTACAATGTATTCCTGTAGCTTCTTGATACCTTCCTTTATCTCTACGGGTCCTTTATATAGATCCCTTTTTCTTTCCTATAAATTTACAAGCCCTTCCTATAGGTTTACATGCCCTTCCTATAGCTTGATTGGTTTTTCCTGGAATCTTGGTTTCCTTGGTACCCAACCTTTTCTATGAGATTGGTTGCTTTCCTTTGAATTTATGGTGGTTATTTCATCTAATCGATTCTTGTATTTCTTAGATTTATCCTCCTGATAGATGACTAATTATTCAATAGTGATGGGAGTTGGAGAATGTGGCTAGGGATTCCCCTATCTTATCATATTTATTTTTCTCCTTTTGAAGTACTTGGGGGCTTTCCTTGGTCTCTGCCCCTTAGGTTTAGATGAGGTAATCAAGGCTGTCAGGGTAGCAAAAATTTCCTCTTCTATGTTCTTCTCTGAAGTGCTTTCTCTCTCCTCTATTCTTCTTTCCTTTTATTTCCTAAATGATGTTCCAATGGCCTCTTGGGTCTTCTATCCTTCTATTTCTATTACATCAGGTTTGGCTAGCTCCTCTTTAGGCACTTTTGTCTCTATTTTTTCCTTTGATTGTGTCTCTGTCTTTCCTTCTTCCTTCTTCACTTCTTCTTCTTACTAGCCTTTGATTCTTTTTCTTCAATTTCATCTTCCTCTTCCTCAGGTTCCCCTTTTGTTGCTGCTCCTTCTAGTTTTAGATGAGCCTAGACTTGGGTCACTAGGAAGGCCTCTCTGCCCATATCTACAAAATCAACCCAAGTCACAGGGTTTTAGAGACCCTCTGAAGCATCCATGACTATTAATTTTATTATCAAATTTTGTGCTAAGTATTGGTGCTTCCCTCCTCTCACCCTCAGGCTCATTTCATTGATTGACTGAAGAAGGAAATGAGGGATGCTTAGCCTTTATTGGATAGGCAAGTCCATTTGGAATCTGAGTTGATAGAACATCTTGAATTGATATGCATACATAATAATGAGTCTCCATTCACATATGATATATTAAAGGACATGGTAGGCCACTTCATCCCAAGGTCAGGGAAACCTCTCCCTTCCTACTCCATTCATATCTTCAATGGGTTTTTCATCCTGAAGAAATAAGTTTTTCTTTATTTTAATGGTCTCAGTTCTTTCCTCTTTGTTCCATATTACCCTAATGGGAAGTTTGGTGACCCTACTAACAATTTCCTCATTCAAGTAAATGAAGAGGCCTCTAACTATAGTGATGGAATCATGTCCCTAGGTTGATTGTTGGGTAGTTTAATCATTGTTTAATTTGATCAAACCATAAGAATTTAATTGTCAACTAGGGTAAGTTCATTTATTTCAAAGTTGTCTGCATTATTTGTGCTGAAAGAAATGAAAGAAAATGTCGTTGAACACAATTGTAGAACTTAAAGCACTCATGTAGAAATTAGAAAGACATTCTACAGGAATCAAATTCACTCATCACACTTCATGTTTTTCTTAAAGAACAGGTGTGCTACACATCATTAATAAAACTGTATCAAATGATTAAATATTGTAGTTCTAACCAATCCTGTGTAACAACACATAATGAATCTGGAAACAAAAGTTCATATGTAATACAAGTCAAACAAAAACATTAATGAATCCACACTTAAAAGAAAGACAAACCACACAACTAATCTACTACTACTGCAATCCTTGCTAAAGAGGATGGCCCTTCCTCCCTAGTAGGGAATAGGGATGAAATGGAAACTAGTTAAAAAATCAAAACGAGATCTGTATGAACATCACTAGAAGTTTTCTGTATTAAAAATGTCTGGAAATTACAAGATCAAAATGTCAATGTTGTTGTTGTGTTTCCATTCCCTTTTCATGGAACCAAACCTTTTTGTAAAGTTTACAAGCCCCAAAAATAAGGGAATAGATCAGTCATGAGAATCTCACAGTTCTCATGCTGATCAATATTAAGAGAAAAATAGAAAGAGTTACAAACAATTTTCCAATAAAAGACCAATTCAAGTTACACCATCTCCACTATCATAACCACTGAGATCCTTTAATCGTCCATAGATAATTCATGATTCTTGAAAACTGTCTTTGAAGACAGCAACCATGGTTTTTGGCAGTTGCAGCGTAACAGTAACTCAAGGTGTAACAACAAAACTTTGGACTGTAAAAACAAATCCTTGAAGTCTAACAACGAGTAACAGCCACAACTGCTCATCCTTAGTCCTTAGTTGTAGGCAACACCTGAAAGAAAAATAACCAAAAAACTTCTTCCACAATTACCTTGGTTGGCCATCTGAAAAATAGATCACTTCATTCGATATTTAATGTGTTATCTCAAAATCAGACCCTCATAGGCTACTATGATCAGGTAGACTTCAAGTAACTATTTCAAACCTACTTTGATTGAGGCTTAACCTCCTCAACCTAAGAGGGCTCTCTCAAAGGATTAATGATTTTTTATTATGAGTAAGATGGCTAACTCTTATGAAACAAATGTAAAAATATGAGTGGTGGAAACACAATTAGAAAGTATCCATTAGGTTTATGGCGTCAAATATGCTTCAATATTTATAGTAAGGTTAGATATACATAGAAGTCAGGGCATTTAGAACTCAATGCATGTAGGATACACTAGAAACACAAAAAACCAACACAGTTTACAAATGCATGAAGGGAATTAGAGCATTGTTAGTGATTTCTAAGTAATCACATACTCATACCACTGTAGATAATAGGAAGAGAACAATACAAGACATTCAAAGCATCAAATTCTTTCTGATTCCTGAGAAGAAAAGGCAAAGTACTGTATTACTAAAAGTAGTGTCTTTACATAAAGCCAAATATGAGAGCTTTTCTGAATAATTTTCCAACCCTTTGTACATTATATGTTCTGCTATATATAGATCTCTCTACATAATTGAGATTCCTCCTCTTGCATGAGGGTAACTTGAATTCATATTATTATGACATCTATTAACACTTTAAACTAACTATTAAATACCACTAACTGCTAACTGGAAGTTCTAGAAACCTAATACAATTAGGAGTCTAACTCCACATTATGTTGGTGATAATATTTATTACAATCAAAAATCGTTCTCTAACAAGTGATCTCCTTCAATTTAGCTGTGGTGGATGTTTGAAGCTCCTTACTAGTCCTTAATGTCGTATCCCTTTACTGCTGCTAAGAAGTAGGAAACTGCCCTTGTTTTTCTGCTTTTGGTTTCCTCAAGGATATTCAAAACCAATTAACCATGTTGTTCTTCTTTAATTACCCAAAAATCTATTGGAGTGCCACGTTCTTCATGTGCTGTAAACCTTTTCCATATACCTGTGTGATGAAAAAACCTCTTTAATGCTGCCTGAAGGATAATGAACAATACTAGTTGTGATCACTTTTATAACAAATGGTTTATGATTCATATATGTTTTTCCTTTGCTTGTTTGCCCTTGCTGGATTGCTTGTATTGTGTAAATGATCTTTCTTCAGAAACTCCTTTTCAAAAAGGTTTCCCTTTTGTCCCTCAAAATTGGTCAATCTTCCTCAAAATATGTAGCTACAGTAGTTTTGTAGCACGCTACGGAACTGCTGTGTAATCACAAAACACAGTTTATAATGCCAAAATCTGACTGTCTTGGCCCTCTTCATACTGAAATGTCCTTTGCAGTTGCTCTGAAGCTATTAAAAAATGAACATGGTAAATCATCAAAATTTGGGACTCATCCTTACCTGCTAAGGAAATATTTCTCGCTGGCTTAGCTGGATCCTTAAATCCTCAATTTTCCTTTTCATGACTCTGATCCTAGCTCTCGGATTCGTATTAACTTTTCTGATGAATTTTGCTTCCTTTAATGCAGGAATTGTCCAGGTATAGTATTGGGCATTACAGTCGACCACCTCGGGTATTGAAATTGTTTTGCCTTCCCACAGAACCTCAATTCTATTAAAATGCGCTTCCTTGATTGCATGTTTCCTTGAGGCTTTCTTCAATCTAGCAATTTCAAGATTTGCTAATCTCAACTTCTTTTTCAGTTCTTCAACACTATATTCCTCCTGAGGGATAGCTGTCTCATTTCTATTCTCTTTATGCAGTTGTGATGATGTTTCTGATGAAGTCACAAGTCTTTCTTGAGTTTTTTCGATCTCCTCTGTTTCACCTGCTTCTGGTAGCATCTCTTGTACCTGTTTGAAATTTCTCGTCACAGGTCTTCTTGTCTTAAAGACAAATTTAGCAACCTGATCATCAAACTTGAGCTTTTTCGAGGCTTTGATCTTTTTGGTCTTGTCTTTACCTGATTCTATCAAATCTGTTTGAACTAGGGGAGATTCTTCAATATCGATAGCTTGAAGTAAGTCATTCAAGTTTCCCTTTGAAACCGGGCTTTCCTCAGTAACCACTGTCTTGCCTTTTTCTTTAGCTATTTGGCTCCTAGTCCTTCTTCTCTAAACTAATTCACCTATATATGATTCATGTACACCCTCTTTGATCTTATTTTTCTCTTTCAGGGACTGCTAGGGTGTGTCTTAGATAACCATTGATCTGGTGGGCTCCTTTACTTGTTTCCTTGCCTTCAATTTTGTAAATCTCCTGGATCTTGTTTCTGCACGATGACCAGTTGCTGGTGGAGAATTTTTCACAGCTTGAGGATTGAGGGTAGTTTCATTCTTGAAGCCAGAAATAAATATGAAGGTGGGCCGGTCCCTGTCTATTCTTTGGAGTTCATGAAAAATGATGAACTTGACTAAGCCATGGTGAAACAATGAGGTCTCAGAGGCTTCCTTCTTTAGTTGAACTTTGTCGCACATTTTGCCTAGGATACGAAACAAGTAAAAATGCAAATCAAGAGATATTTTTCGTGTGAAATGCAGTAGAAGCTTGAAGTGATATGAATACACCTTATTATATCTCCCCTCATAGGTAAAGTACCTCTATATGCAGGTAAGTAAATTGGCATATGAGTCGTTGACAAAATTTCTGGGCACAGACTTGTTTAAATCTGAGTCAATGAACTTCGGCTTCAGAAATTCTTTGCAGGGAATCATATCAAATTTGAAAATTTTAAACCATCTTGCTTGTCCCCTTGGAATCTCAGTGACTGTGGAGATTACCTCTGGTGAGATTTACAATTCAAGCATCCCAACTTTTGAATTTAGTCCTGTGAAATTCAAGGCAAATTCCTTGGTGATTTGTGCATGACCTCCCTCGAGTTTCTCGCAAAAATTCCAACATCCGACCTGCTTGAATGCACGTTCCACTTCTCTATTCTTCAAGATAATGTCTAAACCTTCAGTTTTTCTCCTCAAACATCTGCTTGAACTGTGCTCCTTTCTTTCTATAAACCCTTCCATGAGACTCTAGCATAATGAAAATTTGAAAGACAGGCACTGTCTCAACCTTTGATCTCTGCCTCACTTGATAGCTGCCTCGCTTGAATACTGCCTCGCTTGATGTTCAAGGAATTCAAATTTAAAATTTGCTGACTTGTTGCTCGTGCGATGAATGCAATCATAATTATGACTATGAATACTTGGCTCTTCTTGAAACTTGCAACCTGAGCATACCAAGGTACCTAACAACTCTAATGATTAAGATAAGCGGTTGGACATGATAGGCGAAGTGTATAAGCTAACAGAGGATGATGCAAACATAAAGGATTTTGATAGATATGACAATTGAGAAATATTTGCTACGGATCCACACGAATCTCCGATTTCATAGCACAACCAATGTAAAATCTGGGTTATGTGCTACGAAAACACCTAAAGCGTTTCATAACACACAAGAACCTTTAAAACAAGCTTGATACATGGAATCTATGTAAGTTATGGGATCAGTGGTGAATGAGAATGGACTATTGACCTTTATTTAACCATACTACCAAGACTCCTAAGACTTAGACACTAAAGCAAACATGGCAACAGTAAACTTGGACTAACACCCAACCCTCACAATGAAACTGATGTGAACAATTTAGAAATTGCTTCTCAAGTGATAACATAATGAAAGATGGAAAACTAATATATTGAGAAATGATTTCTCTTATAACAAGGGAAAATGGTAATTGGGACATAAATTTCATAGGTTTAGAGAGAGATAATCATCATAAATGGGGAAAGAGGTGTCTAAGTGTTGGGTGCGGGATCCCCCAAGGCAAGTTGTGGGGCTTAAATCCCAGACTTTGACCAAATCCAATGTAAAGACTCTGCGTTTTGTGGGCAAGGAGCGTGAAGATTGTAAATGAGTCATAGGGTTTTCCGCCCTCATTTTTGTATTGTAATGTTGTCTTTAGAAATCTACCCATGTTCCACGGACCATGGGATTGTATAAATAGAGTGAGGCTCTAAGTTGAAAAGAATAGAATGATAGTCATGAATGAATGATGAAGAATTGAGTCTTATCTAAGTATAGGGTTGAGACTTTGGGTTGTAGAGTAGGAGAAGGCTCTAAAACTAAGTGCACAGAGGCCTAGTAGTCCGCAGCTGAGTGTGTGGACCCTTATAGCTGAGTGCACAGGGAAAGTCGAGTCTATAACCTTTGGAGAAGTAATAAAGAGAAGTTTTACATCATTTCTGTGTATCTTCTTCCTATTTTGTGCATTGTATGTATCAGATATAGATTGCATTTCTATTGTCTATATGATGTGTGAACTTATATGAATGTGTTGATAAGATGAATATAAGATAAAGTATCTATTTACGTGAAGATAACTAACTGTTATAAGAAGATTAGTAAGATCCATGGTATAACTTGGGGAAGTAGCGTAGATCGTTGCTAGGGTAGCGCGAAGTCACCTCAGCCCTTGGTGAGGGATGTATGAAGGTGATTATAATAGATAGTGAAGGTCTCGTAGGTCAGGAAAACGTGTGAAGTGACCTGTGTGAAGGTATTCAAAGTTGGACTAAATCGACCTCTCATACATCTCAAGGGTGTAGAAACTTGGTTCCAGCATCTCGCCATACTGCTTCGAGTGAGACCATAGTCTGTGCTCCATAGGCTATTGCCAAAAGGGCTAGTAGTATAGGGATTTGTTTGGCTAATTAACTTAAAACCTAGGTCAGGCCCCCTCAAGCCAACAAATAGTTCTGTTGCTGGGGCCAGAATTTGAATAGAGATGTATGATGTTGTATCATTGGAATCCAACTAAGAAGGAAATTGAAGGTTGGTTAGACAGAATAATTCACAAGTTCGTGGTGCAGGAGAATAGGAACCCACGATTGACAAAAGAAGAGTGGTTAGGATGCTAACTATACATAGAGATCCACAAAACCTTTTTCACATCTTTCCCTACTGAGCTATATGAGTGGATCATGAAGCTAGCAGATAACCAAGGAAGGTGGAAACTCGACAATCCTATTGTGTGGACCCCAAAGTTGGTGTGTAGATTGGAAGCGTCAAAGGATAAGATCGCGTGCATTGTTGATCACTGGCTCGATCAAATTATAGGAGGATTCATTACTGAGTTCGTGGTAGATACTTCAATCAGCGATAGAAAGGCAGAGTGACACTTTCTCGAATGACTGTGAGGTAAGTACATAAAGTCTCTGAATACTTGGATTAAAATGCTATTGTGTGAAAAGAGGGTTATGTAATTACCTTGATGTCCAGAGCTACACGAAGTGGAAAAACATACAAAAAAGAAGGAAGTAGGGGACCAGAGAATAACCCTTTGATTTCATCTCCACGAAGGGACGAGGGAGAGCTCATGAAGGTCTCACCACGAAGTGCGATCAATTTGATAACGCAAAGGATTCCGCGAATACCACCCCCACCTACACCACCACCAGTTTCATGCCCTTCACCTCCATCTTCACCCATACCACCTTTGCCACCACTGCGAGTCAATATGGTAAGCGTGATAAAGTTGCCTGTGTTCAAGGGAGTAGGAAAAGAAGATCAAGACCAGTTTTGGTTCGTGTTAAGAACTATATGGGAAGTGCAGGGAGTTACAGATGATAATATAAATAAAGTGACATTGGTCATTGCTCTGTAGGATCGCATGCTGACCTGGTATATTAAGCATTCTACTGACAATCTGAATGAGGGAATCACGGATATCCAAATTGCGCTAAATAGAGAATTTAGTAGGCTGAAGTTAGAAGCGCAGTCGACCATTGGATTCAAAGACATCACAATGCTACTAGGTGAGACTTCTTAGGAGCTGGATCAGAGGATGCCATGTACGATTCATGAGGCCAATATGACTTTGATGGATGGACAACACTGCGAATGGTTTGTAGCATCACTAATGCCGCATTTGAGGAACATGCTATCGCAACTGAGGTTAACGAATCAGGCAGAGGCCTTGGAGATCATGATGAGGCTGCATGAAACCCCGATGCAAGATCCTAACTTGGGAGTTCAACAGATCCACACATAGTTGAAAAGATTATGCCTTGAGATGTAGAGTCTGAAACAGGACAGGACATCTTGACCAAAAGTGCGCGAAGAGGTGTGGTGCGTAAAATGCAAGGTCAAGGTCATGATAAGGACCATTGCCCTGTGTTCACGAATTACCTCATGGGAGGAGGATCTATGTCCTTAAGGACATAAGTGCAAGTAGGACCTAGAACGAAACCTGCTTTATGGTGTGCAATTTGTCAAATAGGAGGAAAGCATGCTATGGACAACTACCATTTTTTACAGAAGTACACGTAGAATTCACAACAGTTGTTCTGTAATCTCTATAGATTGGTTGGACACGATGAGCACACTTGTAGAAGCTATGAGAGGATGATGGATAGAACTCCCACCTATAGAGTTCAGGCTGAAACGTGGCCCTTAAACCAGAATGCAGGAGTGGCACGAACCAGATTTTAGGGGCGTGAACGAGGCCGAGGTGGAGGAGGACTTGGAAGAGGTCACAGACAACTAATATACTACAATTATAGAGGGTCAGGATATTATGCTCGTGATTGAATGAACTCAAGACATCCATCATGTCTATATTGTACCTTGTTTGACCATGAAATGGAAGATTGTCCTATGCAGATAGCTAGGATACGCGACTAGGGAGCGCTACCGCCTCCCCCGACTCAAAACCTACAGATGATGAGGTTTGAGTCATGCGAGGAAGATCCAAATGTGAACATTTTTCTCTGAAGTGGAATCGCGATGGGAGATGATAAAGGGAAACATCCCGAAGATAGTACTTGGGTTCGCAAGGCTCCAGAAAAATAAGCAGAGTTTGATTTGGAGTGCACTAAGGAAACCTTCAAGGAAGCTAAGAAGAGCTTCGATGATGCCTCCACTTCAGAAAGCAAAGATAGATTAGAGCCAAAAATGGACCCATCTATGCTTACGATGTTCCTGGAAACATGCATGAAGCTACTACACAACAGTAAGGCGGTAAAAGGATTGTAGGAACTCATTAATAGATGTGCTAGGACCGTGCTAGGAGAACCGCATGTAGTCCAAAAGATTGGAAAGCATACGATGAGGATAGGAAGAGAAATGAGGTTAACTGCGCAAATTGGAGAATATGAAATGGACCAAGTAATTCTAGACTTAGGATCAGATGTGAATGTTCTGTTGAAGTAGACATGGGAGTGAATGGGGAGGCCTACACTACAATGGTCTCCTATCCAGCTACAGATGGAAAACCAGAAAAAAAATAATGCCTATGGGGAGATTGCAAGGAATCACTATGGATATTGAGGGAACGAGAGTGCTAGTAGAATTTGAAGTGATAGAGATTGTTGATAACAACAACCCCTACCCCACGCTCTTAGGAATTGATTGGGCGATTGACATGAATGGGGTGATTAATTTGAAGAAGTGCAAGATGATTTTTGAGAAGAAGCATCTCTCCATAGTTATACCCTTAGACCCTGCTAAGGGGTCGTGCTACACCGAGCCGGTGCGTGACTATGAAAGTGACGATGATTTGTACTGTATCTACAAGATAACTGTGTGAGAGCAAGACTGGGTAAATCTCACCGTGGACGGACAAATCTCATGGGAGTGTGAAAGCTCCTGTATGACAAATTCTGATGAGGAGATAGAGCGATGGTAGAACTGGTTACACAAGGTGACCACGCTGAACTGTAATATGATGACAAGATTGCTACATTGCGTATCAACGGAAGTGAGGGATCAACCTACTTAAGATGGGTTAAGTGAGGTAGATGCCTTCTTGGAAAGATTCGAAAGGGAGGTGCCGGAAAAGTAATGTTTGCAGGCCTTGAATTGGGTACTACACGTTATGCCCGCAAGGTGGTGGGGTGCACACCATGGAAGCTTTGAGGATTGGCGCGAATATAGGAGAATGATGCACATGCATTTTGGGAAGCCTAAGATGCGACTAACAGAAAAGTATGATGGATGGGATGATCTACACACACACCTGGCCAAGTGGACAAAGGTCTATGGAGAAAATCCACAACTTGAGTGGGTGTGTGTGTTCTATCACACCCTAGACATTATACCCATGAACTGGTATATAGAGATGGAGCTCCGCCATGGGATAGGTGAATGGCATATCCTGTGCAAAGGGTTCTTGTTAACCTTCACTTTTGAGGATAGCTAGTGGGATAGCATTGATGAAGTGCTACAAGAGGTAAAAGAAGCTATCTTTAGGATACAACAGGAGCCAATAGAATTGACTCAGCTTGAATGGGCTACTCAGCTAAGCTGCACGCTGGAATGTTATCATGTATGTGATAAAGAAGAAGACGAGGATCCGCAAAAAATTAACGTTCTAGAAATAGGAGGCCATCACGAGGTTCAATGACCACAGATTGAGAACCCTGACATAACCGCACTAGTAAAGACAAAGCAAGTAAACATTGGTACGGAGGTCAAACCTAAGTTTGCAATGCTAAAAAATTACTGGAATGACGTGACAGTGGATAAGGTTGTTGAGTTACTCCATGAGTACCAAGACTTATTCCCAACCAAGTTTACGGATTTAAAGGGAATCATCGAAGATTTAGGAATGATGGGGATCACGTTAAATCCAAATGCGAAGCCAGTTAAGCAGAGGCCTTGCCGCTTAAATCCGAAATACAAGGAGAAGGTTGGCATAGAACTAGACAAAAATGCTCGTAGCAAGAATCATTGAGTTGGTGGAAGAATCCAATTGGGTAATCCCAATGGTGGTATAGGAAAATAAGTAGAAGGGTGAGATAAGAATATGTGTTGATCTCAGAAAATTGAATGACGCATGTGTGCATGATCCATTCCCTACTCTGTTCATAGATGAGGTGTTGGAAAATGCCGGTGGGCAAGAAGCATATTCTTTCACTAACGGGTTCTCAGGGTACCACCAGATCAAAATTGCATTGTAAGATAGAAGCAAGACAACCTTCGCGCCTGAGTAGGGTTGCTTTAAATACACTGTTATGCCTTTTGGGTTGAAGAACACACCGACCATATTTTTGTGCATTGTTGTTACAGCATTCAAGGAATATATCCACAAGTTCTTGGAAGTTTATTTTGATGATTGGACTATATTTGGGCTGGTTAAGAACTGTAGGTTTTTAGCTCGTATAGAAATTACCTGCATACGAATTCTAAAACACAGAAAATAAACAATGCGAGAGCATAACACATAAAACACATATGCACAGAGATTTTCTCCTAGATCCCAAAACCGAGACTACCAGCTTGATTTTTCATTATGTTCCTTTCAATGTTATAATGCACATTTATACATGCCGAAGCATCCAATACCATGAACCGAAAAACATCGCATCCAAAACCATGGACCAAAAACCATCGCATCCAAAAAACTTGTGCGAACATTATGCACAAAACCATAGGTGGGTCCGCCCAACCTAACATAGGGTCCAAAACCAAAATTTTCCAAGGCACTGCCCTAGAACCCACAAAGTGGGGTTACAGGTACACCTCAAACCCCCCTATGACCCGCCCTTGCTACACAATCGGTGCAACGAAGGGGGTGCTCCGCCCCCCTTTTAACCCCTCGGTTAACTACGTGGGCTAGTCGTGGTATAGTATAACACAATCCAACAAGCACCATGTAGTGAGCTTACCCTTGATGTTGGATACCTGCCGAAGATACCAAATTGTGCTTAACCTCAAGAAGTGTATGTTCCTCATTACTTTTAGGAACCTGTTGAGACATGTGGTTTGCAGATAGGGACTAATGGTAGATCCCATGAAGATTGCGGTGATTTTGAATTTGGAAGGGCTGTGAAGTGTGAAACAGCTGCACGCCACTCTAGGACATACAGGATAATATAGGAAGTTCATCAAAATCTATGCCTAGATCACTGGGCTGATGGAAAAGCTATTGAAAAAGGATGCTACGTTCTGCTGGAACGATGACTATAAGAAAAGCTTGGATGTATTAAAAGAAAAGATGGTCACTGCGCCGATTCTAGTCTTCCCAAACTAGGACAAGGAGTTCCATGTCCATGTTGATGCATCATGTATAGCATTGGGAGTGATACTAACATGGGATGGTCGATAGGGCTTGGATCACCCTATCACATTTTCAAGTCGTAGATTATCTAAAGTAGAAAAGAACTATTCCATCATTGAACGCGAGGGACTGGCTATGGTGTATGCGCTCCAGAAATATTGACACTACTTGCTAGGAGGACACTTCAAAATGTATACAGATCATTCTGTGCTAAAATAATTGGTTAATAAGCCTGTGTTGAGGGGACGCATATGCAAATGGCTTCTATTGTTCCAAGAGTATGATTTTGTAGTTGTTGTGAAACTTGGACGATTGAACACAGGACCAGATCACCTATCACGCATTGAGACAGGAGAAGAACCTACGAGTCTAGAGGAAGGATTACTCGACGCGTAGCTCTTGGTTGAGCGAGTAGCAGATGGAAATTTTGAAGATATGAACCACTTTCTCATGACTAGAACCACACCAAAAGGGTACTCCATCCAGCAGAAGAAGGAACTAGCGGTGTGGGTGGCAGATTTTTCTGTCATTACGGGGCACCTATATAAGATGGGAAATGATGAGATATTGCAAATGTATGTACCTAAATTTGAACGAAGGCATATCCTCGCGGATTCCCATGGGGGTGCTGTGGGAGGACACTATGTAGGGAGAGCGACTGCACAGAAGGTTCTTCGTGCAGGTTTGTGGTGGCCGACCCTTCATCAGGATTCAAAAGCACATTGCAAGGCCTGTGATGTATGTCAAAGAACATGTAAACCATCGTGGAGGGATGAGATGCCTTTGAATCCGCAAATGACGTTGCACCCTTTTGAAAAATGGGTGATCGACTTCGTAGGACCTATCAAACCTCAAAGAAAAACGAGCATGAGATATATTATCACCGCGAAAGAGTACCTGAATCATTGGGTAGAAGCGCAAATGGTAACAAATTGCACAGCCGCCATGGCCGTGAAGTTTTTCTTTGAACATATATTGACATGATTTGGATGTCTGATTATATTGATGAGAGATTGCGGTACACATTTCCTGAATGAGATGATCAACGCGCTGACAAAAGAGTTTCAGGTGTATGACCAGAAAAGCACACTATATCACCCACAATCTGACGGGACAATAGAAGCATTTAACAAAGTACTAGAGACTGCATTGACCAAAGTATGCAACGCACAACAAAGTGATTGGGACTTGTGCATACTAGTAGTATTATGGGCTTATAGGATGACATGAAAGAAATTGATGGGACAAACACCTTTCCAGCTGGTTTATGGAGTGGAAGCTGTAACTCCGATGAAATACATCGTGCCTAGTCTACACATAGCAGCGCTCACAGGTATGATAGACCATGGAGCCTTAGAGGAGAGGCTTGCGTAGTTGGAGGAACTCGAAGAAGAATGGTTTTTGGTTGGATTCCATCAGCAGGTACAAAAGTAGCGTGAAAAGGCCTGACACAATCGACATATTAAGTTGTGCACCTTCAAGGTGAACCATTTGGTGTTACTGTATGATAGTAAATTTGATAAATTCCTGGGAAAATTCTGAATGCATTCGCTGGGACCGTATATTATTAAGGAGGTCACATACGGAGGCACAGTGCAGTTGGTAAAGTTAAATGGAGAACCTTTCCTAGGAAGAGTGAATGGTAGTCGGTTGAAGCCATACACAGGTGGCCCAACTATCTGACTAGCCCACCGAAGTACAATCTTAGCACTCCAGGTAGCTAAAAGGAGGCGCAAGACTATAATCAGATGCAGGGCATGCAGGAGTAGATACAAGGAAGCAATTCAGATACAATAGTCTCTAAAGAGTGCGTGCAAAAGATACAATAGGCAGTTGCTCAGTGCACTGTCAATCTTGTAGTAGTTCAGACAGAGTTGGGAGGTATCCATGCAAAGATCTCTGCACCGATAGAGTGAGTCAAGGGCTAGTCACAATGTTTGTGTTGGGGGCCTGCTGGGCACAGGTCCCCCAAGGCAAGTTGTGGGGCTTAAAGCCCAGATTTTGACCAAACCCGATGTAAAGACTCCACATTTTATGGGTGCAGAGCGCGAAGATTGTAAATGAGTCATAGGGTTGTCCACCCTCATTTTTGTAATGTAATGTCGGCTTTAGAAATCTACCCATGGTCCGTGAACCATGGTATTTTATAAATAGAGCAAGGCTCTAATTTGAAAAGAATAGAATGATAGTTATGAATGAATGATGAAGAATTGAGTCTTATCTAAGTGTAGAGTCAAGTATTTGGGTTGTACAGTAGGAGAAGGCTCTGCAGCTGAGTGCGCAGAGGCCTAGTAGTCTGCAGCTGAGTGCACAGACTCCTGTGGCTGAGTGTGCAAGGCAAGTCGAGTCTGTAACCTTTGGAGAAGTAATAAATAGAAGTTTTACATCATTTCTGTGTATCTTTTTCTTTTTTTTGAAGAATCTTCGGTGAAAATCACATAGAAAAGCTTTTGTCGACGTGTTTCAAACCAACCAGTGTGGTTCATCGTCAGGACAAGTTGAATAAGCATATCTCACTTTGCACATTAAATAGATATGGCAGAGTATACCATGAAAGTAACGGCTAAAAAGACAACAGTTCAATTTGATCGGATAACGGCTAGCTTGACTATGATAAGGGGTATAAATAATATTATATATATAT
>APFE031100188.1:17309-36715 GCA_000404065.3 Pinus taeda
TCAATTAAAATAGAAGTATCTTTTTCTTGTTTTGTCAATTGAATGTATCAGATATAAATTGCATTTCTATTGTCTATATGATGCATGAACTTATATGAATGTGTTGATAAAGTGAATATAAGATAAAGTATTTGTTTACGCGAAGATAACTAAATGTTATAAGAATATCAGTAAGATCCATGGTATAACTCGGGGAAATAGCGCAGATCGCTGCTAGGTCAGCGCGAAGTCACCTCAGCCCCTGGTGAGGGCTACCCGAAGGTGATTATAACAGATCGTGAAGGTCCAATAGGTTAGGATAGCACACGAAGTGACTTGCACAAAGGTATTCACAGTTGGACTAAATCGACCTCTCAGACATCTCAAAGGTGCAGAAACTTGGTTCCAACATCCCTCCATACCGCTTCAGGTGAGACCTCAATCCACGCTCCGTGGGATGTTGCCGAAAGGACCAGTAGTACAGGGATTTTTTTGGCTAATTAACTCTAAACCTGGGTCAGGCCCTCTCAACCCAAAACTAAGATATGCTTAAAAATTGCACCCAACATCTCCCCCCAACTGAAGAAGCTCCTCATGCATAATCTTCAAGTACTGCTACTATATCGCCACTGTGAATATATCAAGTTATAAGCACCAACAATATCTTAATCAATTGGTTTGTAGCCTTGAGTAGCCATCAATTGATGCGACCATGATTCCTCCTCATAATCATATAATTGGTAATGGGACTGGTATTCTTCGACCGGAGGCCAAATCAAAGGATACTTAAATCTAAGCTCTATCCAAAAGGCTCCCATTGATTTCACAATCTAGACATATTCTAGAACCTATGTAACAACAACCAAAAAATTAGGCAACCTAAAAGGGTCACACTCCTACAGACTTGCACTACCAGCCTCTGTACGTTTAAGGCATCTAATCAATGCTCAACTCTTTAGCTGTGCAAAGATATTGAGGAAAAATATGAAAATTGACACCTCAACTTAGTAGTCATGCCTGGTTTTGCTCTTATCCACAAGGTTGGCTTCGCTTCATTGCTGTTAGATGAATTTATGGAAAAACACCATTCTACTTGATTTCTCATGAAAGAGATGAAGCCACGCAACTGCAAGTCCCCCATGTAGGAGAAGATGCATAGAATCATATGCAACATAGCGTATTCGTAAATCATATTATGTAGAACAAGCTCACAAAGTAAGCTTTTCTCATCAAAATCACATGCATGCAAAACATCTAAACAAGTCCAGGTAGAATTACCCAAATAAGGTCTATTCTCATAGATAGCTTTTAACTGAAACAAATAAAATCCTTCCTAAAGAAAGATTGAATAGGATGGGGAAGGCCTTCTACACCCTAACAGGTTCAACATGAGTCTATACAACTTATCTTTATCATCTGTTAAGTCTTGAAGTTTCTTCTGTAACTGATGCACAACTTGTTCCTCCTTTTCCTTCTTAGTTTGCTTCCTTTCCCACCTTGTCTAATCTTCCCTCAACTTCTTCTTAGCCCACTATTCTTTGAGAGTATTTACAAATTTGTGGTGCTCGTCCAGGGATATCACTCCCTTTCGTAAAAGAGAGTGCCAACTTCTTCCATTTCTGTAATTCTGATATCAACAAAAGTTTTTTTGAACACCATCCTGCTTCAGGATCTAACATTCTCTCACATGCAACATCAAGAGGGGGTGTAACAACATATTGAGATTTAAGTTGTTCTACTTCGGCTACTGGTTTTTGTGTAACAACAACTTCATCAACATGTTCTTGTGCATTAGCTCTTACCTCTTCTTCCTGAGGTACGTCTACCTCAATTGTTGGTTCATGTGTAATAGCAGTATCATCGATAGGTTCTTATGTCTCGACTTTCAGGTCAATCACTGTGGGATGCTCCATTTCAGCTACTAGTTCTTGTGTAACAATGACGTCGTCAACGGGTTCTTGTGTAAAAACTTCCCAGGGTTTAGTTTGGGTTTCTATTGAGATGGTACTTGCAGCACAAAATTTATACTCGGTTGTTGCTAAATTCTTAGCACATGTTGTACATACATAACCATGTGTAGTTTCTATTCTCATCTTATCAAAAACCTCTGCCAAAGTATCTAGATCCGAGACCCTTGTTTCTACTTTACTATCCTCTAATTTCTACCTTAATTCTTTATTTTCTTTTTCTAACTTTTCAATTTTATGCAACAGGGTTTGGATCTTGTCTTTACCTAGTAAAGGAACCTCTTCAAAATCGGCTTGTTCTTCTTCCTTTTTCTCCCTTGCATCCTTATGATTGCTTGACCTCTTTTAAGATGGAGGCGGGGGCTCTGGCTAGGTGCTAACTATGACCCTCTTTTTTGGTGTCCTGCCACCTATTGGATTTTCTAGTGATATTTTCTTGATTCCGATTCCAGAGGATTTCCCTTGCTTGTTAGTCACCCCAACTTCCTTTGGAGCATTAGAGGGGCCTTTAGCTTGCTTCTAGCATGAAGTCCTAATCTTTATGCTCATAAACTCTTCCCAACTCCAACCTTGGCATTCCAGGTTGTCCATTATGATTAATTTTATAAGGTTGTGATTGGTGACACAACTTTTCGGATGTGAAGCAACCTTCACAGCATAAGACATATGCTTCAAGTTCTCCAACAGGAAATACGAAAGGCTAACTAATTACCTGTATCAGAGATGGTTTAAAAATGGGAAATGATAACTAAACACTATTATCATCCGTCATTCACAAGTAACTTATTTAATAATGTATAAGGCAACATCTCTTCATGGATAAGGAAGCGAAAATCGGTCAATTCCCCTGCCCTTCTTCTCTAGTTGTTCCTCCCCTTGTAGAAATTCTGCCTTGAGGGAAGGATCACTGGTTTTCCAGCTAAACCGTCTTTTTCATTCAAATTACAATGTTGATACTCTGGCAATTACTTCTTTAGTGACTTCTAACTTCAACCCCCTAACCTCCATTTGATTCTTGTTCAAATTATTGGAAAACTCTAGGGAAACAGTTTCTTCCGAACCTTTGAGTCATTCAAAGAATTCAAACCATCCTACCTCTTTAAAAATATGGCATGCCTCTGGGAAATTCTCCAATGCTTCTATGGAATTGGGCTCATGCTTGACCACTTCTCCTCCCATCTCTACTTCAGACATACCATCTGTGCTATGTCCACTTTCTCTTCTGAGAATGATGTGAAATGAAGATACAGTGCTTCATTGGGATAGATATCTGGGTAGTAAAAGTAGGGATGTCAGATCAGGGGATTATACGATATGTGTTATGGTCTCATTATTAATCTAGCATCATGGAAATCTGTCTTAAATGTAATTTAAACCTATAGCATGATTAACATAAAAATATGATAATGATTGTAGGATTTGCCAATGATTAACCTCCCCTTGATTTTTAATGTGACAATTGTCCTCAGCCGTTAGATGGAACATCATATTAATTTATGTAATCCTTAAATAAAGAAAATCGATATACCTTTCGAAAGATTCACTGATGGTGATGTGGCGGAAAAGTAATGGTGACATGATTGATTCCGACGACAACATCCTGGGGATATCATTTATTAAGGTAGACGATTGTGCCCAATTCATTACTGCCGATTGTTAGCTATTACAGGTGTAACAACATATGTAATCACTAATGCTAATCTTTACATCAAAACTCTTATTTACAATACTTTGAAAATATTTTAAAGAAAGAAAGAAAATACTTAAGCACGTAACAACATAAAATAACATGTATGAAATAAATGATGTTGTTATTGGGAAAAAAAAGATGTAATGACTACCACTTAGTGGTTTTCAACTATTACCATTATCTGCTTGCACCCCTATAAGAGGTTTTCACATAATTTTTTTTATTTATATATTATTATTTTATTTTGTTATTTTTTTACTGTTTTTCTTTTTTTCTTTTTTGGTTTTTCCTTTTTGTTTTGGTGTATTAGCCGCCAACAGAGTTGGTTTTCAGCTGTTAGAATTAGTGGGGATTAAAAATTTGGTAACTCAAGAGAAATTTCCCCTACTCCTATAATTTGAAGATTAGATTATGAGAAATGTTGACAAATGAATCCTTTGAACCTGGTTTGTGATATAGCCGAAGACGATGCCCATTATCAAGTAATGGTGTCCTAGCATTGTCAATGGTGACTAAATTCACAGTCCCATTGTCAAAGATTGTGTCAACTTCATAAGGACCTAGCCATCTTGTGCAGAGCTTCCCCTTGAAATCCTTGAATCACAAATGATATAGTAGAGCCCAATCTTCTTTCCAAAACACCTTTAACCCTCTTTTGTTGGATGATATCTGTTTTCTGAATGGAAGCCAACCACTTCTCATCAAGGTCATTTAGTTGATTTAACCATTGTTTTGGTGTTGTAGCCAAATCTAGATTCACTTGTAGTGTTTTTCTTAGTCTCTTTATTTTGAACTCTATGGGAAATAAAGGATTTTTACCATACAATAATTCGTATGGTGAGAATCCTGTAGTGTTCCTCCATGTAGTCATGTATGCCCACATCGCTTCTGGCAATTTATTGGCCCAATTCCTCTAGTGGCTAGCCACAATCTTGGTAAGGATTCCCTCAATAACCTTATTAGTGGTTTCCACTTGGCCATTTTCCTATGGATGATAAGGTGAAGTAATCCTATGACAAATTTTGTATTTCTTAACTAGCTTCTGGATCAAATGAGATGTGAATTGTGGCCCTTCGTCTATCACTATTTTCCGGGGAATCCCAAAGAAAACAAAAATTTCTTCAAACAAAAAGTCTGAAACAACATGTTCTGTGGCTCTGGTTAGTGCTTTTGCTTCAACCCACTTTGTGACATAATCTGCGTAGACTAGGATGTAGGACTTTTGTTGAGATGGAGGATTAATTGGCCCTACAAAATCCAAGGCCCACTTTTCAAATGGCTCTAAAAGTATCTGAGGGTGTAATGAAATCTCATATGACTGGAGTAGTTGATCCATTCTCTGACAGCTATCACAACCTTTCATAGATTTCTTTGCGTCCTGAAATATAGTAGGCCAATAGTACCCTATTGAAAGTACCTTATACCATGTCCTTTTATCTGGAAAGTTCCCCCCCCAAGGTTCTTCATGATAAGCTTTAATGAAATATTTCATCCTCCCTGACACAACACCTGATTTGATGCTCTGTCCTAGTGTGATAGAGGTTTCCTTCAATCCAAGAGTATCTTTTACTTTGTTGAGCAACTCTTTTATTTTTATACGAGGATAATTGTTGTGGGAATATTCACACAAAAAGATAATTAGTTATGTCTTCACACCATGGTGAGTGAGTTGAAATAGAAAAAAGGTATTCATCGGTAAAATAATCTTCAAAAAGCATGCATTCATCACCAATAGTCAAACTAGAAAGAAAATCAGCCACTACATTGTCTTTCCTAAGTTTATCTAGGATTATTATATCAAATTCATGTAACAACAATAACCAACATGTAACCCTACCATTAGTGACTGGTTTATTCATTAAAAAACAAAAGGAAAAGTGGTTAGTGTGTACAAACACTTGATATCTTGTCATGTAGTGTCAAAATTTGTTGATGGAATGCACTACTACAAGAAATTATTTTTCCTTCACAGTGTAATTTAGTTTAGCTGGGGTCAAATTCTTGCTTATGTAATAGATGGCATAAGGTTTTATATCCTCCAGCTGAACCAACAAAGCTCCCACAACAGTATTAGATGCATATGTGGTTATTTGAAACAACAAACTCTAGTTTGGTCCTCACAAAACATGGGTTGTTGATACACACTTTTTCAATTCTATAAAGGCTTGCTTGCATTTCCCTATCCAAATGAATTCCACATCTTTAACAAGTAGAGAAAATAAAGGGGATACAATTCTTGAAAGATTTTCTATGAACCTTATATAATATCCTGCATGTCCCAAAAAACTCCATACCTCTTTTTGTGTTTTGGGAACTGAAATTTTCAAAATTACCTCTATCTTAGCATGGGCTACTTTAATTCCATTAACAGAGATAAAATGTCCCACCACAATTCCTTCATTCATCATCATGCACCATTTTTCTGTACTTAAAGAAACATTAGTTTGTACACATCCTTCTACTAATTTTTCAACATTAACTAATGTTGTTTTAAAGGCTTTGCCATAAGGTGTAAAGTCATCCATGAATACATCTAAATAGTCATGCAATAGATCTAAAAATATTCCCAATATCGCCCTTTTGAAAGTTGTTGGTGCGTTACAGAATCCAAAAGGAATAACTCTGTATGCAAAGGTTCCCCAAGGGTAGGTAAAGGTGGTTTTATCCTAATCTTCTAGGGAAATCTGTATCTCTTTGTAACCAATAAACCCATCTAGAAATGAAAAGAATTTCTTTCCAGAAAAGGTATCAAGGACTTGGTCTATGAATGGAAAATGGAAATGGTCCTTTTGGGTGGCCTTGTTAAGTTCTCTATAGTTTACACAAACTCTCCAGTTTTCATTCTTTTTAGGGACAATGACAAGTGTGGATACCCAAAGACTATCAAAAATTGGATAAATGAAGTTAGCATTTAGGAGTTTTTGAAATTTTTCTTTGACTACCTCCTTAAGTGTTGGGTTCATATGTCACTCTGGCTGTCTAACTAGATTGAAAACCTCTTTTAAATAGATATGGTGAGTGCATAGGTTAGGATGAGTTCCTTTCATATCCATGTAATCCCACAAAAATGCCTTTTTTATACTTCTGTAACAACTGTAACAACATTTTGTTTTGTTTGGGAATTAGGATTGGGTTAACATTCAGATGTGTACCTAGTTCTATTTCAACCGAGCCACTCTTGATGTTCAAAGTGATATTCATATGTTCAAAGCTCAAATCCTCCATAACCTCTTCCTTGCCCTAGTCCTCAATAGAAGTAACGGAAATAGGATTACTGATAAAACCATTTATAATATCATCGTCTGTCTCATCCTTAAAGTATTGAGCTTTACCGAGGGTAAGAAGTGGTTGAGAGTTATCTAATTCAGGTTCGAACTCATCTCAAAAGGGGTTTCCCAACTCCCTACTTGTCTTTGTAGGGGGATAAAGGCATAGGTTTTTCGTATCCTGACCATCTGAAATTGTATACAACCTCACCTACAACCTATAAATGCATCTGCAGTGGCCACCCAGGGTCTTCCCAGGATCAAGAGATTCCCCCCTAAATTTGATTTGGGTTGCAAGATAATAAAATATTTTGGATATCTCCAGGAATCCACTATAATAACTACGTATCATAATACAACTTTTGGTTTAATACGAGACATGTCTACTAATTCAAGTACTATAGGTATTTGTCTCAACTTGTGCAAACCATGGATGGTAAAGAATTCTTTATTAATTACGTTAATTGTTACCCCTAAATAAATTAGTGTATTTTGGATGGGCATCTCATCAATGTAAACGGTAACTGTAGGATTCCCTGGATCATTATATTTCGTCAATGGAGACTAGCTAATCATTAATTATGATAATTTCCCCATCACATGGATAGTGACAGGGTCTTTAGGCTTTCTTTGGGGATTTTTAACACATGGGTCCCTTATTGTTTTTGCATAGATGGGAACGTCCTTGATAGGTTGCAGTAGAGGAATCCTGATGTGTAGATTTTTCAACTCTTTGAGAAAATTGGAGCTAGGCTGTGAAGTCATCCTAGTTTCTGATAATCTTTACAAATATGGATGGTCCTTATTCACTGTAACAGCTGGGTCAAATGATACAGATGTCGCAATATTATTTGGGTTATCTATTTTAGGTGTAACATAATCACCTTGAAATTTTGTAGTAGTCTCGTGAGAGTCCCCAGGACTATCCTTAGGAGATTTGCATTCTTCCTCAGTGATAACAGGGGATCTTTTTACTACTTTTCCTGATCGTAGATGGATTTCATTACATTCAACGAGAGTGATGTAGTAAGATTGAAAGGAAGAAAGATATTCTAAAGCCTGGGCTACCTTATTTTTGTGTTAGGATTAGGTTGTACAGTTAATTGGGGTCATATGGGAGGTGTAGTAGCAGGTCTTGAGAGAGGTGGAAACTGTAATTGTTGTTGCATTGGTAACGTAGAAGGGGTTGGACCTAAAGAAATTTCGCTCCAATTTTGGGGCCTATAATATGGATGAGATGGAGGGTATTGGAAAGGTGGAGAGGGAGACTATTGGTTCCATGGTGAGGAAAACTAAGTTGGAGGAGACGAATATTTCCATGGAAATTTTTGTGCATTATATACATTATTCCATGGATTAAAAGAAAAATCTTGAGACATACTTGGTGGTCATGGCTACTAAGGCTTCCTGGACCCAATGAAGTAGGAGGACTAGACTTCCTCACTTGATTCCTTGAGCATTGCTTTCAGTATAGGAAGCTCTGGACAATAGCCTGTAAAATGGTCTAAATCACAAATTTTGCACAAGATGATGCTATCGACTTTATAATCCCTCAAGGAATGTTTATCCTTACATTTTAGGAAAAATATGGCAAAATATTTCTCTGCTTCATCCTTTGCCTTTTTTACTTGTACAATTGTTAGTTGGGAAAATAAAGCACTGAGGAGGTTAGTCTTAAGATTCTCGAACAAGTTCCCGATCTTGTCTCTAGTCACACCTCCATTTGCAGGTTTTTGTATTCAAACAGAGGCGTCCCGTGTCATGCTTCTTCCTCATGATGATCCTCTCGAGATTCTTAAGCAGTGTTTTATTATCTCCTCAAATGATTCTTGAGATATATCTCCCTTCCCAGTAGATTCAATGTATCCAAGCATTCATCTCTCATTCCCAGTATGAATATAGTTTTCAGGATTTCCAGATCCAAATCACTATGTTTAGATCTCTATAGATTATAGTGGAATCACTCCATATAATCCTCCAAAATTTCTTCTTCTTTTTGTGTCATCCTGAATATTTCTTCCCTCAAGTCCTTGGTTTGACAATAGTCCTGATAGTTTGATAGAAATGTAGTTTTCATATCTCCCCATGTTTGAATAGTAGCAGAGCCCAGTCCCATGAACCATCTTAATGCTACTCCCTTTAGAGTAGTAGGGAATAATTTCAGCTTCTAAGCATCCAAAGTATAATCATAGTTCCTGCACAAGACATAAAATTCAAACAAGAATGTATCAGGATCTTCTACAACCATTCCTTGAGAAGATGAAAGAGTTGATAAAGGAATGTTTTTCATGGGAGCTTCGCCCCTTATATCACCTATTGGGAATTCAAAAGTGGTAACAATGGCATTCATCCTATTATTGTTATTTTTATTATTGTTGTTTTCTCCCATTGTAGATTCCCTTGTTTCTTGTTTTGATGAGTCCTCTCTCAAAGATCATTAAGGTGAGTGTCCTATGGATGACGATTCTTGTGATGGTTGTACAAGGTGCTCTGGGGCTGGCTGTTTCACAGCACTGCCTGAATATGGGTATTGATAAGTAAAAGAATGTTTTTACAATTCTGACTCTTGGTTCTCCCCACTGGTTTCCCCTTGGTCTTCAGATCCAAAGTTTCGACCATTAGTTTCTCCTTGCGGTTCTTGAATTGAATCTACAGTTTTAGTAGTAAATATACTAGTTTGAGGGTGATGAGGTCCTAAGATAGAGGAACCATATGCTTATGACCCTAATATGGGAGTAATATATTTTTGTGGCCCTATTTTTCTTGTATCTCTCTATGAATTTGACTGTTCTCTCTCTACTTTTGAAATTAATTCTTGAATGAATGTTTTCCTCCCTAAATATTCACTTTTCTTGTTCCTTTTATGACCCATTTTTCCTGTAGATTTATTAGAGTTATTGTGTTTCATGTCTCTTATGTTCATACACTCTACACATGGAACCTATGTGTAATTATTTCACACTCTAAGTGCCTCAATTGTTACAGTGGTGAGCCTTCTCAGGTATGTTAGAGTGATGCACATGTTCTTACCTCTCATCTTACCGACTAATGTCTGTAAGACTGAGGACACTTCTAAAAAAAGGAAATTCAAAAGTTAACACACCCTAAGTGTTCTAATGATCATAGTGGTAAGCCTGCTTAGGTATGTTAGAGTGATGCACAGGTTCTTATCTCTTACCTTACTGCCCAACACCTGTGCACAAGAAACACTATACTAACAAAACACACTGGCTAACTGTATCGTCAACTACTTTCCTCGACAATAGAACCAAAATGTTGTGTGGTTTAATCACTGTTTAATTTGACTGAATTGCAAGCATTTAATTGTCAACCAGGGCAAGTCTGTTTATTTCAAAGGTGTTTACACTATCTATGCCAATACATAATAGTCAGGGAAAGAAATGAAAGAAAATATCATTGAACACAATTGTAGAACTTAAAGCATTCATGTAGAAATTAGAAAGACATTCTACAAGAATGAAATTCACTCATCACACTTTATGTTTTTCTCAAAGAATAGGCACGTGACACTTCATTAATAAAAGTGCATCAACTCATTAAATATTATAGTTCTAACCAATCTTTTGTAGCAACATATAATGAATCTAAAAATAGAAGTGCATCAGTGCTACAATTCCTAAAACAACATTAATGAATCCACACTTAAAAGAAAGACAAATTACATAGCTAATCTACTACTACTGCAATCCCTGATAAAAAGGAGGGGCCTTCCTCACTAGCAGGGTGCAAGGATGAAATGGAAACTAGTTAAAAAATCAACACAAGATCTGTATGAGCATCACCAGAAGTGTTCTATATTAAAAATGATTGGAAATTACAATATCAAAATGTTGATTTTGTTCTTGTGTTTTCATTCCCTTTTCATGGAACCAAACCTTTTTATAAAGTTTACAAGCCCCAAAAGTTAGGGAACATATCAGTTATGAGAATCTCATGATTCTCATGCTGATCATTATTAAGAGAAAAATACAGAGAATTAAAAACAATTTCCCAATAAAAGACAAATTCAAGTTACACCATATCCATAATCATAACCATTGATATCCTTTAACCATCCATAAATAATTCATGATTCTTAACAACTGTCTTTGAAGACAGCAACCATGGTCTATGGCAATTGTGGTGTAATAGAAACTCAAGGTGTAACAACAAAACATTGGAGTCTAACAACAAATCCTTGAAGAGTAACAATGGGTAACAACAATAACTGCTCATCCTTAGTCCTTAGTTGTAGGCAACACCTAAAAGAAGAATAACTAGAAAAATTCTTCCATAATTACCTTGGTTAGCCATCTCAAAAAGATATCACTTCATTCAATATTTAACAAAAGATGGCAAAGTAATATGTTGAGAAAGGATTGCTCTTATAATGGGGGAAAATGGTAATTGGGACATAAGTTTCATAGGTTTAGAGAGATATAATGATAAAAAATGGGGAAATAAGTGTCTAAGATATGTTTAAAAACCGCACCCAACATTGATGGATTTCCAAGGCAAATTCTTAGGTAATTCCACCATCAAAGCCCCTGAATTTTTTGAAAAAACTTAACCACTAATTATTTAAAAAAATGTTGTTGACATCAAGGTTTTGATAAATTATTAAGGGGTCTATGGGTTCCCTTCAATTGAATCCTTCCCCCATGGTTTCAATACAAATTTTACTAGAGTGGGACAAGGAATTTCCCTTCTTTTCTACTTGATTCTCAAATTTTCTGTGCAATGGAGGTTATTTAGACAGAGGAAAAAAGGATAGTTTGTTTTATAATGATGAGGAGAGAGAAAAATTCAAAATGAAACTAAAGAATATTTATTCCTTCATCATATTATGCTCATTAGAAGCATACTCAATAATTCATATTTCTTCTTGATCGAAATTAAAGTTATGTAGATTATCTTCAAGGATCAATCACTAAACATCTCATACATCTCTATATATATGGAAAAATGAGACTAGTCTTTCAATAATCTTTCACATCCTGAAGATGAACCATTGTTGCTAGTTCGAAACGTCGATAAAAAAGAAACCTAATGTGATGTATCCAGAAGATAATCTACATAATCATGAGACTCACAGAAACCTCAAAGACAAAATACTCACCCAATACGGAAGGGAGATAATGAAAGAAGTTCGTAGATTTGAAAGACACAGATTGCTCTTAACGAAGAAGAAGACCGACCTTACATTCTTAAAGAGATGCAGAGATTCATCCTACCTTTGCTAGAATCAATCACTAAACATCTCATACATATCTATATATATGGAAAAATGAGACCATTCTTTCAATTATCTTTCACATCCTGAAGATGAACCACTATTGCTGGTTTGAAACGTCAATAAAAAAGAAAACTGATGCGAAGTATCCGGAAGATAATCTATATAATCATGAGACCTGAAGAAACCTCAAAGATGAAATTAAAGTTGTGTAAATTACATGATATTATTCTAAGAATTGGAAGGGTTCTTCAAGTCCTTATACCAAATGATGACAAAGATAATTTGTAATTGCCCCTTTCCTCATGATTCTCCTTGATTCCTTAGAATTGTATGGAAATAATGTCAAAAATTGGGCTTCCTGTGGCAACCTATAACTTTCTTGTAGCATTGGTGTGTAGATACTTTAGGTTCCTACAACAATATGTGAAAGAGATATCTCAACTATGTCATCCTCTTGTTCTGGTGGTGAGCCTCCCTTGGCTTTAAAATATACTTTTTCATGCAAAATAGGGTTCATGGGCATGACTTATGTAGTTAGTGGTTGAGGTGATCAACTCAATGTGCTATGTGAGTTGGCCCCCACCTACCACCTCCACACACCATATTTTGTGATGAGTAGGTATGTTGGCCCACTTCTTTAAGTTACCATATTCACCATTCCCTTTTCCCTCTTCATGTGTGGGTGATTTAGGAGATGACTAAAATTTATTACTAAAGGTCGCCGAGACTAATCTACCAAACTTTTCCCATAAAACCTCTTTCTCCACACACTAATAATACTTTTTATGCTAATATGAGTTCATAAGAGAGGTTTAGAGCATTGCATAACCGAGCCTTACCTTAGGTGTGATTTTACAGGTGATATTAGAACTAGTGATGTGACTATTATAACTCCTCTTGATGGTGTTGAAGTTGCTAGTGATGTAATCTGGATGCTTCAATATTACCTTCATTTCCTTTGGAGGCATTTTGTAGTTTTTATTAATGATGGAAATTTATTTGGTTCAGGTTGTTAAAGTAGTGATAGTCTAGCTGACCAGGTGCTTCTTATTAATGATGATTAAGGATCTTGTAGTTGCTCAGGCCTATTTTTTGAGCCTCTTGAAGTATTGTGGTGTTCAAAGTTCTTGGACTGGTGCTGCAAATTCAAGCTTGTAAGGCTTATGTAGGATGCTACAAGACTATGTGTCTTCTTATAACAACCACATAAGCTCCTCAAATCATAATTTTAATTAAGTGTGGTCTTAAATTTTTTTGATAATTCATGGTGATATTCTTGGTGGTGGTTGCAGAGTTTTTCTTTGATGGTTATGGGTGAAAAATAGGTGGAGGGTTGAATTTTTTATGGATGGTTAGTGGGAAAGTGGTGATAAAGTGAAGGCTGGTAGAGTGGATAGGTGTCAGGGGCTTCCATAGGCTTCCTCTCTTTCCCATAGGTGAAAATATTCAAGTTTACTTGTCCTTTTTATGCTCGATGACTTCCTATAGCAATATAAGGATTTTCATGTAGCATTTCAGGACACTGATTGAAACAAATGAGAGGAACTTGGAAATGATAGAAGAAGCTTGTAAAATGTGAGGGCATGAGTAGAATGGATGCAAAGAGGCTGGTGGAAGGCCTAGAAGGTGAGTGCTTAGGCCTTGAAGCTGATCTTATTGGACCACTCCAAGAATATTGCTGCACTTGCAATACTATTAGAATAAATGAAATAGAGGTGCCTTTCATTTTTTTTCTTACTCTTTCATGTTTTTTTTGAAATTATGAGACTCACAATCTACTTCATTGAGGTTTTGAACCTCACTAGGCCTACCCCATGTGCTTTAAGGGAGGTTTTCACCTGGGGATCTTTTTATGTTCTTGTTTTTTTCTTTCTTCAGGCTCATTAGTTGCGTCAAGGAGGTTTCTAGCCTAAGTGTTTGCCTCATGTTCCTCATAGCAGTTTTCAACTAGGGTTTTTTTCCTTTTTTATTTTTATTTTCTTACTTCATCAAGTGTTAAATGGATTGGAAGCCTTGAGGCTCTCAATCAAAATTTTCTCCCTACTTATTGAACTAGTAAATTCAACCTATGAAAGGGGCTTCCTATAAAATTTCAGTGTGTAGCCATTTACTAGAAGTGGCATTCTCTCTTCATCAATTGCACAGATCTGAACGAAGCCATTATCATGGAATTCTCCACCAGGTAAGAACCCAAACATCTGGTTATGAGTTTCCCTTTGAATTCCTTGAACCTAGAATCACATAAGTGGGCCCAAACACCCTCCTAGAAGATTCTAGCCCTTATGTGCTTGTCATGCAAATTTTTTATTTTTAATTGAACCACTTCAGTATGCATAAGAGCCTGCAACACAAGTTCATCAAGGGCATCCTAATCTTGCATTCTCTCTTCCTGAGGTTTTGTGATGTCCAAATCAAGTTGTGTTGCCATTCTCGATGTGTCATATTCAAATTAAATGGAAAACATAGATTTTTTACCATAGAGCAACTCAAAAGGGGTGAATCTAGTGGTGTTCTTCCATGTAGTATTGTAGACCCAAGTGGCATCAACAATCCTATCTTCCCAATCCTTCTTGTTGTTGCTAACAACCTTAGTCAAGATTCCTTCTAGTGCTCTATTAGTTACTTCCACTTGGTCATTTTCTTGAGGGTGATTTGGGGTAGATTTCCTATGTCTAATATGATTCTACCTCATTATCTCCTTTATCAAGTTGGAAGTGAATTGAGTTCCTTGATCTATGACTAGTTCCCTTGGAAAACCAAATCTGTAAAAATTATTGTCCCTTATGAATGTTGCCACTTTTTTCTCTATCTTTTCCTTGACTACCTTCACTTTAACTCACTTGGTTAGATAATATGTGCATATAGTGATATACTTCATATGTGTAGATGGGGGGTTCAGTAATCCCAGTGAAATTCATGTCTATCTTCTCAAATTGCTCGGAAGTCACTTGAGGTTGTAGGGGCGTCTCGTCCCTTTGTGGCTTCCCCTTCCTTTGGCACTCATTACACTGAGCAATGCACCTTATGGCATCTTGGTGTAGGGTAGGCCAATAGTAACATGCCTGGAGAATCTTGAAGGTTGTCCTCTTGGCAGAAAAATGGCCCTCATAGGGTGCATCATGACATGCTAAGAGGATATCAAAGACTTTGTATTCCCTTACACATCTCCTTAATATTTCATCAGGCCCCAATCTAAAAATGTTACCCCAATCTAGGTATAAGGGGCACTTTCTTCTAATAATTTTTCTCTTTTCTTTGGAAGACAAATTAGAACGAAACTGGCTAGCAACCAAGAAAATTACTATATCAGCAAACCAAGGTGAACAAAATGATATGGGAAAGAGGTGCTCAGCTGGGAGCTGATTGTCTACCATCTGTTTGTCCTCTGCCGACATGGTTAGTCTAGATAATAAATATGAAACACCATTTTATTTCCCTGGCATGGAAACAATGGTTATATCAACTATTTTAATAGCAATAACCATCTAATTATTGAAGCATTGGTATCTATTTTATTCATCAAATACTTAATGGTTGCATGATTAGTGTGCAAAACAAGTTGATACCCTATAATGTAATGTCTGAATTCATTCAAGGAATGTGCAATAGATAAAATCTCTATTTCAGTGAGTGTATAATTGAGTTCAGCTTTGGACAAATTTTTACTAATGAAATAGATAACATAAGGAAATTTACTTTCAAACATCCCCAAAGCTTCCCCCACTGCTTTGTCTGATGCATTTGTGTGAATGTGGAAGGGCAAGGCCAAATTCCCCCCCTTGAGAACAAGTGCAGTTGTCAACTTTTCCTTGAGATCTTCAAATGGATTTTGACAATGGTATGTCCAACATAAATATGAGTTTTTTTGTCAATAACCCAAATAAAGGTGAAACAATTTTACTGAAATATTTGATAAATCTCCTATCATATCTCGCTAGTCCTAGGAACCTCCTAACGTCCTTTTTTCTTTTTGTGACACACGAACCATTTTGATGATTGAAATCCTATTAAATTCAACCTGAATCCCATCCTTAGAGAGGAAGTGACCTAGAACAATTGCCACACTCATAAAAAAATTGGAACTTTTCCAGGCTTAAAGAGAGATTCATTTCTATGCACATTTTCAAAACATTGCATAATTTAGAGAGGGCTTCTTGGAAAGAATCTTCATAATGTGTGAAGTCATACATATAAATCTAAACTGAGTCATGTACAAGATCAGCAAAAATACTCAATACTGCCCTATGAAAGGTGGTAGGGGCAATACACAAGTCAGATGCAAGGACCATATAGGAAAAGATACCCCATGGGTAGGTGAAATGAGTATTATCCTAGTCTTTTAGAGCTGATTTGGATCTCATTGTACCCACTAGAACATCCAAAAATGAAAAGAACTTCTTTCCTACAAGAACATTCAAAACTTGGTCAATAAAAGGTAAAGAAAAATTATATTTCTTGGTAGCCTTATTAAGCTCTATGTAATTAATGCAAAATATCTATTTCCGATTCTTTTTGGGTATAATGACTAAAGGTGACAACCACTCATTGTCCAAAATAGGATAAATAAAGTCTGCATCTAACAATTTCTGCATTTCCTCCTTTACAATGTCCTTGAGTGCAGGGTTATTTATTCTCTAAGGGTGGAGAATATGTTTGTGGTATTATTTGATGTATATGTAATATGTATAGTTTGATGGATGGAATCCTTTCATTTATTTGTAATCCCAAGAAAAAGCATCAATGTTCTACCTTAAAACAATGTACAATTTCTCCTCTCAATCAACTAAAAGGAAAGCATTGGTTTTTAGAGTTTTAGAAGGGCTAATTTCTAAAGTTTTGACATTATTTTTATCATAACTAGTAATGATTCATTCTTCCCATGGTATGTCTTTAGGATGTCCTAAAGGTTCCTTTATTAGTCCATTATGGCAACTGGATACTTTTTTTGCAGAAATTATCAATTAGATTATCCTCATCCAATTTCCTGCTACAACAGTGAATTTTAATGTACAAATGGGGTAGGGCGATGAATGATAAAGTTCTTCCTCTTCTATCCACATAGGAAAATTATGTTCAATAAGAGGTTGAGCAAGGGGATATAGTACAAGATGTTTTGTGAAATTCTCATTTTTAATTGTCATGTTTCCATCTCTACAACTGTTATAGGAATTAACAATATATAACCAATATATTCCTAGGATAAGAGGGTAGTGATTGGACTTGGTATTAGGCTAGAGTAAAAGGAAATTAGTTGAGTACTCCCAAGAATCAATGGAAACCATGACATCCTCTATGAAACCCTTAGGTGCTACTGTGGAACTATCTACAAGTTGCAACATTCTAGTTATTTTCCTTAAGGATCCTTGCAGGTTAAGATTGTGCATGGTCTCCTTGGTCATGAAATTAAATGAAACCCCTAAATTAATGAAGGTGTTGGAGGTACGCTTCAAAGTCCCAACTCTTCTTTTTCAATACCCCCACCTCCACTCAAAGGAACATTGCACATATTTTGGGGTTCTCCATTGCCTCACTTCTTGCCAAATACTTGAGGGCTCCTTTGTTAGAATTGGCCATCAAAAACACTTCCTAGAGGAATCTCCTAGACAAATTGGAATCAAGGCTCTCGTCCTGGACCTTCCGCTCTCTAAACATGGCTGGCAGACTCATCCTGATCAAATCGGTTCTTCAGGCCATGCCTTTGTATCTTTTCTCCAACTAGCAGCGCAAAAATGGGTTCTCAAAGCTATCTGCAATCTACAGCGAAATCTTTTGTGGGGCTCCTCTGGTCTTAACAGGAAATGGGCTCTTGTCAATTGGAAGGAGGTCTGCTGAACAAAATCAGAAGGTGGGCTTGGACTAAGGGATCCTCTCCAAAGCAACAATACAATGGGAGCTCGTATATGGTGGAACTGGATTTCCAAACCACATACACCCTGGGTGAGGCTTTGGCAAGCAAAATATGCTCCGGGCAGCCAATGGAATGACCTCATCAGAATCAGCACCACAAGTCAAGGTTCTCTGATATGGAATGCCGCAAAGCTCCACAACACCCTCATTCAAGAACATAGTTTTTGGGAAATTCACTCAAGTACCACAACAAGGTTCTAGGAGGACTCTTGGCAACAACTCCCAAAACTGGCCACTCTCTTCCACAAGACAATCTGGCAAGCTTCCATGCAACAAGCAAATCACGTCCATCAATTCTGGCAGTAGCACATGGTCCAAGCCTTCCAAATTTGGAAACCTGCCAGCACCTGGCAACCTGATTGGCAAGGGGAAATGCACACTGAAATAGATCAGGAATTAAATTACAGGAGAATTAAATACTCACACCTAGAGGACAAACTCAGATGGGGTCATACGCCAAAAGGAATGTTCACAACCAAGGAAGCTCACCAGCTTCGCTACTCAGTCTCCCAAACAAACAAGGATCAAATATGGGAAGGGGTCTGGCAACCAGGCATATGGCCCAAGGTCTCCACTTTTCTATGGCTTTTAAGTAAAAGGCGCATCCTTACCTAGGATAACCTACAAAAAAAGAGGATTCATTGGCCCATCAAGATGCCCCAATTGCAATCTCCACTCTGAATCCATCGGACACTTAATGGAGACTTGTCCTCTAGCAACCCAACTATGGGAGAGAATTGAACAATGCAATAGGAGATCAGAAGATCGGATGGGAGACATCACAAAAACCATTCTTAAATGGACAAAGCACCCTTTTAAAAGCCCGCTATTAAACTCTCTATGGAATCTAATCCCAGGCATTCTCTATTGGATTCTCTGGAAGGAAAGAAATAGCAGAATTTTCAACAACATTAGTGATCCAGGTGGATATTGGTGGCCACCTACCAAGTCCACCTGGACCCCCACCATTGTCTTTCTTAGCATTTTCAGTTTCCTTAATTGTAGCACAACTTACTATTTTTAGTAGTTTTTCGGGTCCTGAACTTCCGGAGCCGTTTTGAGGCCCTAAACGATGTTTTTTGGGAATCCAGGGGCAACACGGGTCCATGGAACATGGACCGTGTTGCCATTCCAACAATGATAGTGCTCGAATAGATCTTTCTAATGAGCTATTGTACGCGTCAAACGGAGATCATATGCTAAAGTTACGACCCCGGGAAGTTGATGTACCAACTTACCCCCAAACGGCGCCCACAGTTTGGCGTTTCATCTCCTAGGGTTAGGTTTTGGAATGTTAAGGGTTTTTCATTGTTTCTCAACAATAAATAGGCCTTCGAGCCTCATTGTACGTCAGTTCAGAG
>APFE031100188.1:39808-72701 GCA_000404065.3 Pinus taeda
CACATCTCTTCTCAGAGATAAGCTACCATCGCCCTAGCTAGTTTATTTGCATTTCTGATTGTAAGCATATTTCAGTATTTTCCATTAATGAAATGAAGTATTATTTCCGCTGCATATTTATGTATATGGTTATCTCTGTAATTTGTTGCGTTCCTATTTAAATCTGGATCAATCAGCCGGTCATTCGATGCCCTGTGGCTCCTCCTGAAACAAAATCTTCAAGAAACTTTAGCTATCAGAAACTGGCATGATACGGATGTGCCAGACTCTCCACAGGAATGCCTCATCTTGAAAGCCTGGAATCTGGACCTATCCTTTCTAGCCCAGGTCAAAGCCTGCCCTCCATCTAGCTCTGCCTCTCCCCTCACTTGGTCCCCCCTGCAACCAACTCATTCAAATTGAACTTTGATGGGGCAGCCAAGGGCAATCTCGGGCCGACGCGATTTGAAGGAATCTTCAGGAGCCACATGGTCGCAGCTCTGCATATCTATTAAGATTGGCAAAGATACTAATAATGAAACTAAGCTAGAAGGACTTTGGAAAGGGATCTGCATTGCAGATCAAAATAACTTCTTCCCTTTAGAGGTTGAGGGAGACTCGCTCATCCTAATAACAGTATCTACCAGAATACAAGCAGACACTTCCGCAGCCAAGATAGCATCCAGCTGGAGGTTTCTCAATAGATTGGAACTCCTGGAGGAAAGGCTGAGGATTTCCCAAAGCATTACCTTCAAGCATGTTAGACGAACGGCCAACAAAGTCACAGACAGACTAGCCAATCAAGCAGTAAACCAACAACTTCCTCATTTCTCAGGTCCCCTCGAAGATGCAGATGATGAACAACTCAAACAGGAATGCACTTCTCTGGTGTAACAGGATCACTCACTCCCGGATGCAGGTGTTTGACAGCTCGGAGGGTATGCAGATGGCGTTTCACGTGGGCAGGTGTCAGCCCCAACATGCCACGACCTATGAGGTAGGTCAGGCGAGCTGGTCTCGCACAAGCCTATTAATGGAGGCATTTACTTCTTCCATTCGTTGCCTGGTTAACTGTGCTATGGTGCTCCATAAGAAAACTGCTCCCGCGACTTTGTTGCATTCCTATGCAGCTTCATGGATTGCAGCGTTGTATGTCTCTCTGAGCTTCTCTGCAAGTGAAATTAGTCCCATCAGTCCCTTTCAGGTACCAGGATCTTATGGTTCAATTGATGTTCTGTTGTCGCCTCGCTCAGGATACTCTTCTCCGTGCATTCACTCTCTCGACAATTCTTTGAACATTGCAATGCCGCGTGAACGACCCAAGATGGGGAGCAGACGTGGTGGCTCCCGTGTCCGCGTGGCCTCTCATCGATCCTCAGACACGTTGGAACCTGAGCAGAGCAGTCCCTCGGCCACCAGAAGCGGAAGTGGCAGTGGTCATGGGAGAATTGGGAGGGTTGACTGTGAGCATGTTGCTCATCCCATTGTGCATTATCGCATCCCGTGTTCTCTTGCTAATTCCACTTTCATAGTCTCTGTCACCATAGAAAAATGTGAAGATAATAGGGGCACGGGAGCAGCCCATCCTGAAGCACTCGCAGAACAGAGGATGGTGAATCCAGTGGACAATTAGCGCTAGGTCATGGGAGGTGCTTCACTGATGAATCTGGCTGTCCCTACCGGTCCAAGTGCGCCAGCACGTGGTGAACCTACAGGCTCCGCGGTTCCTCATTCTAACTCGGAGGACTCCCTTGAATTCGGGTGTAGGGTCGTCAAGGAGACTTACACTTCTGAGGATGAATGATCCAGCGAGGGTTTTCGCCCCTGCAATTTCTGAAGTAGGCGCTCGACTCTGTTTTGATTCTCGCAGTTATTGCTTGTCTCAGGTCTCTGTCTGTCAAGGTGTCGTTTATGGTCAGCACTGTGTCATGTCTGTCAATGTGTCATCTTAGTTTTTGTACAGTACTGTGTCGTGTCGAAGGTGTAGTCAAAATACTGTTGAAGGTGTTGGAGGTTATGATATTGGTGATGTGTACATCCACTATCAGGCTGCTAGGATCTATATAATTTAACCTTCCTAAGCATTAGATCAACCAATTGCCCAATAACATTAATAGTGGGGGAATCCTTCCTCTTCCTTCATGGCCTCCTAAGACACTCTTCTTTGTTGAATTTCTTATATATGGGAACATATTTGATGGCTGAAGGAGATGAATTTTGACAAACATATTTTTTGGTTCTCCAAAAATTTTAGCTTCTTCTAGATGTGTGGTTTAGGATGGATCAACCTTTAAGGATAGGGAGTTTTGTTGGCTTGATGAGTTCTTTCATCCATCTCTTATTTAAGATATTTTGCTGGAGAAGGTGTGTGATCATTAGGAAGTACCTTCCCAAATCTGAGGTTGATTTCTTGGATTTATACAACATAAGTAGGATAAGAGGTTCCACCACTATAGACTTGTTGAGCCTACTTATTGTTTGGGTTTAGATTGGGTTGAGCAAGAATTTGGGGTTGCTTAGGTGGATTTCTCTCGGGTAGCTAAGGTTGAGGAGGAGGATTCATTAGGGTTGGTGGTTGTGTTTCTTGAGGCCTCAATCCTTATGATGGATTAACCCATTGAGGAGGTTGGTGATGGTATGGATGGAAAGGGGGAATGACAGGTTGAGAAGGACAGGGCCAAGGAGAAGGCATGGACCATAATTAGTTTTCTGGTGGATACCGAGACTAAAAAGGTGCATTATGAATTGTATTGAAAGGACGAGGATAGTGTGTACCTTGTTGATATGGCCTAGGACCTTGTGGCCTCCCTTTTTTTGATGAAGCAAAGTTACTCCATACCTCCTTCTACTCCTTAATACACTGCTTTCAAACTTAGAAGAGATGGACACTTGTAAGTTGAATGGTTTTCCTTGCACACAAAGAATATTTATATAATATTTAATAGGAACTCATTTCTTGGGTGCCTCTTGGTGCATCTAGGGAAAAATATGGCTAATTCCATTTCTTCCCCCTCTTGTTTTTCTTGATCTGCATTGTGTCTACCTGCAAGGAAGAATTATGTAATATTTCACTTTTAAAATCCTCCAACATTCCTCATATTTCATTCTTGATGGCTAAAGTAGAAGGTGAAAGACTTACCAAACCCTGACTGGTTCTACCTCTTTTCCTTATAGCTCAAGAGTGATTTTTGAACACTATTTTAATTTCCTCATAATTGAGTGGTAAATATATTGATTGGACAACATGTTGAGGTTGCCCATCAATTCTTCTCTAACCCCTTAGAGTAAAAGTAGCTTCATTGATTTTGGATCAAGGGTGCAATTACCTTTCTTATAGCTATGTTGAAATATTTCTTCAAAATATTCTAATAATTCATTTAGCCCTTGAGTCATTCTAAATATTTCTTATTTTCTGTGCCTTTTCCTGTAATAATTCTTTTACTTTGTTTTGAATGCTTGTTGCATTTGAGCGCATGTAGTAATGTTGTCTCCTTCCAAACTCATGAACTAGTGCAAGGATGTATCCTTGAGGGTAGAAGGAAACAATTTAAGTTTATTCTAATCAGAGGTATAATCATATATCCTACATACTACAACAAATTTCAAACATGAAGTTGTCAAGGTCCTCAGAAGCCATTCCATGGAAGTGTGGAAAAGTAGTGGGTCTGATATTCTTCATTTTAGCTTCTCCATTTGTCTCTTTGATAGGAAAGACTTAAGGCTACCTATTTCCAGCCACATTTTCAATTGGTGATGGAGGTTCTTCTTCTCTTAGAGGCTCCTCAAAAATATCTAGTTTCTCACCCAAAAAGACCTCTAAATCATATACCGACAAAGTAAGAGGTCCAAGGTCACCAAAATGTGAAGGTTGACTACTTGCAAAAGTTGGGGTTTTAGGAAAACAAATTCCTGAGTTACCCCTAGCTTTATGAGACATGAAACAAATGACCTTATTTTTATCTTTTAGTGTATTCAATGAACATAATAATGATGCAATTCTTTTGTTTTTGTTTTGTTTTTTTTTGTTTTTTTTTTGTTTTGTTTTGTTTTTTTTTTTTTTCTCCAGGAAATGATATGAGAAAGAACCAACTTAAAGAAAAAAAAATACCTACTTTGACACCTGCCCAACAAAGACACCAAAAAGCGATGAGCCCCAGTATTACAACAAGAATGTTGTAACTCCCAAGGTGATAAAATTTAATTAGCAATCCATAGTTTGTACAAAATTAAGAGGTATCAATGCTATATGTACAACAAACAATGTTCTATTGAGGTTGATCTGATGTAGTGAAGTGAATTAGGATGCACAAAGACCACTATACTATAGGAAATACTTGAAAATTTAGTAAATGGAAAATAAACCTATCTTCACATTGTAGGAAAGTAAATGACTCAAATAGAACCTATTATACTGTAGAGAATTAAATGACATAAAGGAGACCCTAATCTAATTACATGAAATTAAATGAAAGAAAGAAACCCTAACCTATTTTACAGAAAGAAAATGACATAATGAAACCCTATTCTATTTTTTAGAAAATAAATCTATCTTGTTGCAGGGAAGGAAATGACTGAAGTAAACTCTATTCTAATTTCAAGAAGATAAAGTAAATTCTCAAGAATGTTGAAGCTAAATCAATCTCATTCTATTTAACAAATAGCAGAAGCAGTATAACCTAATTGTAGGAATGAAACTAAAGGCATAAAAGAAAAGTTCCTAAGGGGTCTTTGTTCTTCTAAAATCCATATTTAAGGTTCGAATGATGTTTTCAAGTGATGATAAATGAAGCAAAATATTTGGATGCAATTCTAGAGGTGATTCAAAGAAATTTATGTTTTGCTACAAGAAGGATCTGGGAGCACTTTTATGGAGTTTATGAGAAAGTTGGATGATGGAAAAAGAGGTTGAAGGTTGTGGGAGGAAATGAGGGAAATTATAAAGCTCAGACACACTCAATGATCTAACTTATGGAAGGAATAAATGAGGCTATAAGTTTCTTGTAGCTCAATTAGGCAATTTTCAACATATGGATAGTTTGCAAAAATGTAGAGTAGTGAAGGAAAAGGTGACAAGGTAGGTGATGCTAATGTATGAAATATGATGGTAATTCAATATATGAAACAATGCATTCCATCTACAAGGAAAGCACCTGTTAATCTTATAAAAACAAGACGATTAAGAACCTGTCAAACTACTAATTACAGGAAACAAAATGACAGTGGAAAGGATGAGTTGAATTTATAGTGGCAACTAATACTGCATAGAGAAAACTATTTTTGGTGCTTATCATCACAAGTTACACAAAAAATATTCAATAAGGATCTCACTCATAAACCTGAAAAGATGATGCTTTTATCATAAACATGATTTGTAGAAAATCAACTAGACTAAATTTATGCAAAAGAAATGTACAAATAAAGGGGCTTGAGCACTTGGGTTGGCCCTAACCCAAGGAAAATTAGGTCTCTTGAAGCAAACTTAGGCTAATAAAATATAAATGGTTTTCATTAACCTCAAAAGTGTTCAAATATATAACATGAAAACTGAAATAATAGGTAGAAGTTTCCTTCATTGGTAATTTATATCTTTCCTCTAGAATTTGAATCCCTACTGAGCTACCGGTCTCTCTTATTTATATAAAAAGTGGGTGAGGGGAACCCTCCTTGAAGGGAGGAATTGTTCTATCCAAAACTCCTTAAAAAGTGGATTTTATCCCATAGTGTACTCACATCCACAAAGAGGTAGTAACTTCTCATGAGCTAGCTGAGTTGTGATTAGTCTGTAGCAAGGAATAAGCCTCCTTGATTCTCTCTTGCTAGTCTCCAATGTGGTCTGCATAATAAATCCTCAATATCATGCAAATTTAATGTATTAGGTGACAATATATATAAAATATATTCTAACCTTCCTAATAACACAATATAAATTGAAAAAGATATTTTCAAATGCAGAAGGAGAGGTTTAAACATGCCAAAGGATACTCAGATGGGCCTTACTTATATCTATTAAGGAGGCCCATCAACTAATCATAAAGCACAATTGTATGTGAATCTCAACAAATATGAGTTCTTTCAAACTTAGGTTTACTGCTCAGGATATGTGATATCAAAAGGAGTGGTTGTGGACCTAGAGAAGATCAAAGCAATAAGGGATTGACCCATGCCCCAAATTGTAAAAAGGGTCAGATCATTCATGGGATTGGCTGGTTACTAGAAAACATTGATTCCAAATTCTCAAATATTGGGCATCCCATCAATGCCTTACAAATAAAAGGAGTGAATTTTTAATGGACACTTGAATGTACAACTAGTTTTTAACAACTGAAAAAATTTACTAACTTCTGCACCTATCTGGAGAATAAATGATCTAGAAAAGGATTTTGTAGTTTGCACTGATGCTTCTAAGGAGGGACTTTGTTGAGTCCTGATGCAGGAAGGATGTGTATTCTCCTATGAATCTATGAAGTTGAATGAGCATGAAAGGAACTATGTTAACCACAACTTAGAGCTGGAATCCATTGTGCATACACTAAAAATGTGGAGGTGTTACTTATTAGGAAGGAGATTTGTGTTGATGATAGATCACATTGGATTCAAATACTTGTTTGACTAGCCCAAACTAAATTCTAGAGAAGCTATATGGTTGGCATTGATTAGTGAGTTTGATTGTAACACCATCCTCCCACACTTGCCCAAGCTAACTTGTCAATCAGGTTAAATATGTGATGAAGAGTTACCATGATATGATTAAAATACCCAAGTACAGATAAGGAAGTGGAAATGACAAACCAAAAAAAAATTGACCTTCCTCAGGAGCTACAAGAACCCCAAGGGCTAACCAACCACTCTAAGTGCCCAACCCCTGAGTTAAATTTCTTTTTAACTGAACTATACCCCTAGTTACTCCCATAAAAATCCTTCCATGCGACTGTAACCCTCTAGTCACTCCCACAACAAGGCCTCCATGTGATTGTAGTCTTTTTCACCTAGTTCAGTGTCAGCGATTGTAAGATTTAATCCAGTTTTTCAAGCTAGTCTCCTGACCACTGCCCAAAACTTCAAAAAAATCTTAGGAATGATAAATGACATAGGGAAAAATCCTTTCACACAAAACTTAGACAAGAACATGACCCAACTAGGTCTATCCATGAAAACAATTCCGTAAAACACATGATGAACATGAAATATATAGGTCATAAATACACATATGAACACAGGAATCCCATACTTATATGAGAATTGTCAATAAGGTCTGATTCCCTTTCGCAATAGCTACATGATCATCTATTAGGTGATCCATTCATTAACATTTAATCCACTAACCAAAACATGATGAGAGCCATATGTCAAATTTGTCATTAACCATGCTTGTAACCATAATATAACCAGATAAACAACAATACTAGAACAACCATCATAGCCACATAATAAAAAATACATTTATACATAGAACACAAGAGAAAATATCTCTTATTAACATATGAAAACTCCAACTAAGTTAGGGACTTCCACGTACCACCTGACCATAGATTGAGATGAACCAAATCTTTCTTTCATCCAATCACCCTCGTGCCATATTCCAAGTATGGATTTGGGATCTCATTAAATAAACCAAGTAAACCAAACTAGGGCTTCCAGAGGCCATACAACCTCAATACTAAACTAGTGATTCCACCTGGCAGTTGGGCATCAATAACCATCACTAGATCAATCTCTATCCTAGCTATCTAGGGTTCTATAGTGTTTGTTCCAACCCAGCTTCCAAGACTAGTAACTCAACCCACAATTGTCATTGAAATCCAGAGCATTTGTCCAACAAAGGCATCCAAGATCAGTAACTCAACCCACCAAGGGCTCCAGATCATTTTTCCAACCAAGGCTTCCAAGAGTATTAAATCAACCCAAGATATTATAGGAATTTTGGAGAATTTATCCAAGTCTCCAAGAACTAATAACTCAACCCACAACCATAAGGAACATGAGCACCAATTAGAAACAGAAGGGAAAAACCCATAACACCATGGTTATCTAGGAAATGGAAAGGATAGGAAAAACCATTATCAAACTAGGTAATCCTCCATGCCAATGACAGATCATAACCAAATAACCACATGCATATGCCATGCATGTCAAAACTATCAAGGAAATCATACATGCAACTCGATATCTTCATGAAAAACCCGTTGTAGTTGTTGATCCAGATGTTCCCTTGCACCTTCATTCTCTTCCTTTGCCTTCTTGCTCCAAATCCAAAGTATTCCTAAAGTCCTCCAAGAGTGTTCCAAGAAATCTAAGTGTGCAAGAGTATGAGAGAGAGAATAGAGAGAGATCTCCAAGCTAAAACTGACAAAAATCTATGAACTAATCCCTAGAAGCCTTTTTATTAATGATGCCTCTATTTTCTTCATTTTCCATTATTTTCTTTCATTTTCCTCACATGAAACCTATGACCTTTCACCTTCATTTTCTCCTATTTTCCATTATTTTCATAAATAAAATTGTAATAAATGCCTCATGCCTTTCCAAAGCCCTTTCCATTACCTTTTCCAGTTTCCATAGCCATTAATTAATCACAAGTCATCCCCATCACTATGTTTTTTCCCGATATTTAGCTTGGAATATGTGTCCCATGACCTTGGTTATTATTTTTCCTTTATTAACTTTATTACATGCATTTTCAACTTGGAGTTGTTACAAATCCCTCCCCCTTTAGGGGATACCATCCTCGATGTTTAATGACACCTACAACTAGCAAGATCACTGAAAACCAAACATACTACCCATGGAGCTTTATAACTTAGCTCATTATAGTATTTACAATGAACAACCCGCTGAAAAGAAAACCAACATGACAAACATAGCAACATGACAACCATACCGCTTATTGGAGCTTTATAACACAAAGCATTGTGGTATTGACAATGAACATATATAAATATGTACATATACAAAAAATCATTTGCATCCATTGGAAAAAAATGAAGGATACATAGCCTGCATTTGATTAACCATTTCCCGTGTAGCTTCATAGAGTCCAAAGTGCTTCCACTACACCTTAACCTGCTCTTTATTGCTCGGTTTTGAAGCATGAACATATTTCTTTGCAAAATGAACTGAGGTTCTAATTGTGATTCTCCTTCTGGTTCCAACTCTAATACAAACAAGTGAATCACATGATCAACATCTTTAACATACTTCTTAAGTAATGTCACGTTGAAAACATCATGGACTTTCATTATCGGAAACAGTGCAAGTCTGTAGGCCACTGGTCCAATCCTCTCAAGGATCTTGAATGGCCTACAATACTGAGGTGGTAGCTTCGCACATGCCCCAATCCATGAGGAGATATTCTTGGGCTTGATGTACAATACACATGTTCCCCAACCTAAAACTCCTTAAATACCCTGTGTTGATCTGCATAATTTTTTTTCTTGTCATGCTCTACCAACATGTCTGGTCCTATCGATACCCTGTTCATTGGATCACTCCAACTGATATAAATATTACAACTCCATCCATAAAGTTCCTCAAATAGGCTCATCCTTAGTGACTCCTGCTAACCATTGTTGTATGCAAACTCAACTAGTGGAAGGTACTCTTCCCACTTTCACTGTTGATGCATAACATACATTCTCAACATGTCCTCCTGAATCCCGTCAACCCTTTCTATCTGCCCATTTGTATGCAAATGATAAGATGTATTGAAGGCCAAATCTGTACCCAAACATGCAAATAATTCCTTCCAAAATATGGAGGTGAACTTGGTATCCCTGTCCAACACAATATTCTTCGGAACACCTTGCAACCTCACTATATCTCTGATGAATACCTATGCTAAATCATTAGCTGAATAAGTAGACTTCACTAGAATGAAGCAACGCTACCTTAGTCAAACTATCAACCACAACCATAATAAAATCATGTTTTCTAGATGTCCTCAGAAAACCTATAATGAAATCCATGGAAATGACCCCCCATTCCCACTCTGGAATTGGAATCAATGTAGTAATCCATCTGGATGCTTACACTCTACTTTTACCTATTGACAATCCAAGCATCTAGCCACAAACTCTACCACTTCCTTTTTCATATTAGGGTGATAATAGAACTTCTTCACCATGGTTAATGTCTTCTAATATCGCGGGTGACCTGAATATGGATTAGCATGAAATTCCCTCAAGATAAGCTTCTTGAGCTCATTATTGTCCGACACATAGATCTTGTCTGTAAATCTAACCAAACCACTTGCTATGAGATGATAGTCCAATATTGATCACTTGTATATTTCTATAACTTGCACCTAATATCCATATACCTATCATCTTATATTAGGACTCCAATAATTCCTCTCTTGCAAGCATATGTTCACACCATGAACTCTTTGTCTAGATCCGTGATCTTTAGAATTGGAGAATTTGTAAGAAATTGTTTCAACTGCTTGAAACTTGTTGCACATTCTTCTATCCATTCAAATTTCTTACCTTTCCTTTGCAATGATGTAATAGGACAAGAAATCTGTGAGAAGTTCTTGATGAACCTTCTACAATAAGATGTTAATCCCATAAATGACCTTACATCATCCACATTCCTAGGAGCTTCCCATTCCATAATATCTTTTATCTTTTCTAAATCCATTGCTATGCCTTCCTTGGAAAAAACATGCCCCAAGTAATTTTCCTATGTCTGAAAGAAACTTCATTTTCTAAGATTGACATACAATTGATGGTCTCTTAGTAATCTAAATACTGCTTCTAAGTGTTCGAAATTCTCTTCTTCATTCCTAAAATATATCAATATATAATCAATAAACACAATAAAAAACTTGTCCAGATAAGGACGCAACAAACTATTCATCAAGCACATAAAAGTGGCTAGAGAAATAGTCAAACCAAAAGGAACTACAACAAACTCATAATGCCCATACCTGGTGTGTAAAGAAGTCTTGTAGATGTCCTCTTCTTTGATGCATACCTGATGGTATCCTGCTCTAAAATCAATCTTCCATAATACTACTAATCCCTTCAAGTGGTCAAACAAGTCATCAATCCTTGGAAATGGATATCTGTTCTTGATGGTTACATTGTTTAATTTCCTATAATCAATACACAATCTAAGAGTACCATATTTATTCTTCACTAGCAACGTTGATGCACCCCAAGGCGATACACTTGGCCTAATGTATCCCTTGTCAAGCATTTCCTTTATCTGTAGCTTCAATTCCACAAACTCTAGTGTGCTCAACCTGTATGGTGCCTTTAATGTTCGTGCTGCCCCTAGTACCAACTTAATAGAAAAGTCTACTTCCTTGTGAGGTGGTAACTCTAGAATATCTACGGGAAGTACACCTTGAAGTTGTTGCAAAACTGGATACTTCTTCAAAACATCCGCATCATCAACTTCCTTTCCTTTTTCACTAGATTTTTTTACTAAAAATAATACACATCCTTTTCTCTGACTACACTTTGCCTGCATAGCTGTAACTATTCTGATTGATGTTTCCTTTTTCATACCCTGCAAGATTATCTATTCTCCATTGCCATCTAATAATTTAATAAACTTATCATAATAATAAAACTTAGTCTTGTGAAGATAAAATAAATCCATACCCAATAGCATATTGTATGAACCCGATGAAAGTACATTTAGATGCGATAATATAGGCATACCATTCAATTAAAATGCACAAGATATTACCCAATGATGAACTATTCTCTTTGTACCTATAGCCAACTACACTAACCACGATTCGACATGCACTTATTTATTCAAACCACACTTATCCACTAGGTCAAGGTTAACATAACTATAATTATATCTAGGGTCAATCAAAACAGAAACAACTTGGTCACAAAGATTACCGTCTATATCAATAATCGATGCTTGGTGATCTGCCTGCTTGCTATCCAATGCTACATAAATCCATGGAATACTTTGTCTGACATCCCACTCTATTTGTGCCTCCAGAGCATTTTAAATCTATGGTCTTACACTACGGAAAAGTTTAAGAACCACCCTAAATTTATATGTATAATAAATGGGTGAATCCCCATGATACATGGGAAAAATGGGAGGTGATTTTATCAATAATATAATATGTATATATAATTGTTTTGGCGAATCTCTCACCAAATTACATTATCTTGTAAAGTCATGGAAAATCTTTCACTGAATTATAAAATCTTGTAAGGTATTGGAAAATCTTTCATTGAATAATAAAACATTGTGAAGTCTTGGCGAATGTTTTGTTAAAGTATGAAACCATATATGATAATAGGCAAACATCTTCATTAAACTATAATATACTAACATACATGTTTGGAAAAAGGAAACATAATTTTCTCTTCTTACAAACAATTTTACAAGTTTCAGTGGCTGTGTTTGTCAAGGTTCTTACTGTACACTTTTTCATATCCTTCTATTAGTTTTGATAATATTCCACAACAAAGTTCTTGTATATGTTGATCTTGACCACTAGTTCTGTCAAGGTAGGAGAGATTAATCTTTTCTCTACCACTTTTGTCAAGCTATGAGAGGTTAATGTTTGTACAATTTTTTTGTTACTTTTCTCCCAAATTTTGTTTCCTTGAGTGTTTCTGTCACTTCCTTGGTGATTCCATATCAAACTAATTTCTCAAATGCCAGCCTAACTGTGACAAAGGACTTTCTTGCTTCTACAAATTTGCAGCCTCATTGTAAGGAGAAGTTGTTATATTTGCAGGGAAAATTTATAAACACTTTCATTCGCTCTCTGGGTAGTTTTTGAGCCATCAACCTTTAGGTAGTTCATCCTTCCATATGATATTTGGTCATTATAGTCTGTTATTCAAGAAATATATAAGTTATGAAAGTCATTCTACCATGCCATGAAGTGTTGAATCGAGGGAATCCCATACCCATGAACCTTACCTGTGGTGTTACGAAGCAATCTTCTATTTTGAGTCATTGTGTTAAAGTCCCTCTGCTTCAAGTAGGCTTTATGCAAGTAGGAAAATGAAACAAGTCCCCCTTACTTACCGACCTTCCTTTCTCTTACTTGAATAGTTGTACCTTACCCAACCAACAAATAGTTTCTACCTTGAATGATGGAGTTTAATAGACCAACAATAAAAGATATGTAACTCTGGTCCCCACCACCTGAACACCTTATGCCCCAACACAAATGAAGGAATGTTAAGGATTTCCTCGTTAGTGTTTGTAAAGATCATTTCAATTCATATTCATCATGGATTCCGCTAACCACTCATGTAGGGTCACTTGGTTTGGCAATGCAAATTTCTCATTAATGCATCCCATCACTCGACCACCATCAATCATATTCATTTCAACAATTTCATTTTGATTAGCATTTGTAAAATTTGTATGTGCTTTTTGTCATCAACAACTACTATTTTTTCTTGAATTTCTCCATCATATTCTTAAGTAGCATTACCATGTTCATCATCATCACATAATAGATGATAACATCCTTCAGGTATACTCAACATGTTTATAACAACATTTGCATCTTTATCACCAGATATTTCGAAAGCTTGGCTACAACCCTCATCATTGGTAAGAGCATCATAATTGACTAGCCAAATTTCATTGCACCTACATTCCACATTAATATTAGAGGGTGTCAAGGTCCTTTCAATATATATGCTAGCAATTTCAACTGTTTCAAACCTTTTTAGCTCTATCCATGGGTTATTTTCCATCCAATTTATTCTCTCAAACCTTAAATAATTCTTAAAATGCTCAAACACACTTCTAGGGGTTGCAACTTATGAGTAATGTCTAAGTAGTGCCAACACTATATATGCCTATTGTGTTTGCCCCTGTGGTTTGTAAAACTGTGTTGTTGTGATGGCCATAAAAAATTAACAGGTATATGTTTGTAAGATTGGTCAAAAGTGACAAAATGGTATAGACAAATGATAAACAATTATTTAGCCATCAATGCATTAGGATGTGAAACCATGGATATTCCTTGTGTTAGAGTCAGTCTTGTCAGTCCTCTGTTAGAGATCAAAACTCTTTCTGTATTTCATTTTTAGGTGTCTCGCTCCATCCACTCAGCTGCATTCTGCTAGGGTCATGCCGTAATCTGACGGAAAAGTCTTGTCAGTCATATCCCCTCATGTCTTGCACCTGCTGGCTTAGGTCTTTTCATCAATGTTTATTAAAGTCCATGACACTCAATGTTTGATATTTTAATGTACAAGAGTCATTTAAGTCATTAGGTCTAGGGATTAGTCAATTTGGTCTTCAACAATGTTCAATAAAGCCAGCAGGCCAGAGGGAGGCTCTTATAAAGTTGTGATTCAAAGATTTTCATCGTCATGTTGATAGATTATGACTGTTCTTCAAAACTTTGTTTTGAAGAGAAGTCAACATTTTGTCATTTGTGATAATTTTCAAAAAGTTTTCAGTTGATCTCTTCAGGCGCGACCATGGTATCCTTTGCCAAATTCCATGTCAGCTACCCTGCAAACAATTGCAAAAAATTTCATCATTTTAGTCAAAAAATCAAAACAGAAGTGTGAAAAACAGAGTTGCATTAAAGTGTGAAAAAGTGCCAATACCAAAACATTACAAAAATGGGTTCGTGAGAAGAAAAAATAAAAACCAACTATTTATAATATATTTTCATGAAGAATCAATGTCATTTGAATGCCAAGAGCAAAGGGGAAATAGTTGAAGGCCATTGGGTGAGCAAGCGCGCATTTTGGGTGAAGTTAGAGGCAGTTTGGCAGGCGTGGTGCATACAGCAAGTGGTGCTACGCACTGGGAGAAATTGCCCAGTTTAAATTTACACATGCATAACACATTGAAACAACACAGCGCACTGGGTTTTTGGCGCGGCACACTCGGCTGCTTGGCCCAAAAGTTTCCAGAACGACCTCCAAACACCAAAATCATGCAAATTTCTCTTGAATTCAAGTAGGTGGATCTCCTCTTTTGTTGTTCACTATCCAAGCTTATGGTGTATACTATGTTTGATGTGTTGAGCTCCCAAACAAAGCCTAGAACTCCACCATGTCAAAATCTTCATATGGCAAGTGCTCTTTAGGGTTTCAAAACTTGCTTGCCACCAATGTTAACTCTTTTCCATTATTTCCTTTATCCTTGATTCCCTTTGTTCCTTGAATCCATTGTTCCCCATCCCCTAAAATAACTAAACCCCTATCCTTAATTCCCTTTCCCAAACTTTTAAATATGAAAATCCTAAACCCTATTCCCACAACTAAATCCTAAACCCCCTCCCATATTTCCTAAACAAATCTCTCCCAATAATCCCTAATCCCTTGATATTATTTCCCTTTCCTAACAGCCCTTGTTTCACTTGTTTTCCCCTTTGGTGGTAGAGTTTACACACATCACTAAAAGAGAAGTCCAAACAGTTTTCATACACTAGTCATTTCTCCAATGCAATTTGTGCAAGAGCAGTCATGGCATCTGAGCATTCATCGGATTATGACATGGAAACTCAAAGTGACTCACCCATGGAAGAACATGCTCCTCGGAGGCCTTGCAAAAGTGGCAGACATGTTAGAGAAGAACCAACCACCCTTACAGAATTGCAGGCCTGCCCTCTTGCCGTCACTTGTTTTCAGTTTCAGTCATGCTATGAATTTTGCGAGAAGGTTTCGAAGGTTCAATTTCATCATGAGTTGGCTCACTTGTTTGTACTACATTTGCATGGTGATCAAGTTACTTTGGCTGGTATCACCTTCACACTTATACCAGAATCTATCTCATTGGCCACCGGCATGCCTAACGTTGGTGAAACATGGAATAAGAAGCAGAAGATTGACCGACAACATTATGAGCCATATGTCAAACCTGGTTTCTTGAGGTAGCTCAAGAGAGTGTTCCCGTTCCGATATCTCAAAGATGAATATGCTCCATTAATGAAATTAATCATGAAATATTTCAGTTGTGAAGGTCGCTTCTCCAAAGTATATGCTTATCACATCAGGTTGCTCATGCATTTCACCCGGGTACGGATGATGAACATTCCATACTTCATATGCCGAGACATTAAGAGGATGACAGCCCTTATGCAGCATAAGACCCCACAGCAGCAGTTCAGCAACATTTGTCATTTTGCTCTTATCAAAATTTTGGTTGTGCATTAGCTTTATTTACAAGGTATCACATGGGAAAGCTTAATTTCCCTTGAGTTCTTTACAGGTTCAGCAACTCATCAGTAGGTTTTCCATGATGTGGGTGAACCTTCATATCATTATGGAGGTTAGGAGGCGGAGACTACTAGGGTGTAGATATATGTCACTTATCAAAAGGGCACCAGGCAGTTGTTTGCATCGGCAAAGCGAGTGTTATCTCCACCTAGAGTGGAAGGGGCCTCGCTTTCGACATCACCACAGGTACAAGACAGACGCAAGGAGCGAATGCATGATGAAGGGCCTTTAGGTGAGCGGGACTTTATTCTTGATGAGGACGTTGATATGGGCCTACAAAATGCATAACTTAAAGAGATCATAAAGGAGTAGCAGGCGAAAATCAAGGACTTGTCCTACAATTTGGAGAGGACTAAGGGGGTCATTAAATATTTTCAACAGAGGAACAAATAGCTTGAGGATCAACAACAGATCATGGAAGTACAAAACATAAGGGCGAACCGCCGAGCTGCCCAAAGGAGGAGAATTGAGTTCACTTCATTGGAGTGAGAAATCAATGAGGATCGAGAGTCATGGCTTAAAAGAGCCAACATTCACTTAGAGAAACTGCTAGACAAGGCCAATAATGACCATGCATTGTTGAGACACATGGCATTCCATTACAGGTTGAGAAACATGAGTTCCAAGGCACGAATAAGGAGTCTCAAGGCAAAACTGAAGAAGGCAACAAAGAAGCAAAAGAGGGAAAGGGAGCATGATCATCTGCAGACGTTGGATGAAGCCTCTTTAGCCCAGCATGACACTTGATGGAGGAACTCCAGCCCAAATTTCAAGAAATTTGGGGCATTTTTGGTAATTTTGAAATTTTTTGCACAAAAAAAGGGTTTTTCTCCCAGTGCGTTGGGCCACATTGCGCATGCTTTTCCTAGGGGGCTCCAAATGACAAAACGTTTACATATTCATATTTTTCATGAAAAAACATGACTGTTGGTGTATGGCCAAGAAGTTTGGGCATGTTTTGAATCCTCAAGAGGTCAAAAACACCTTGAAAATGGCCTTTCTACCCCTATTTTGACATACAGGAAGTAGTCCTGGGAGATTGAGGTTTTGGAGAGGCAAATGGGCACCAAATTTAGAAATTCCACTTGGGTTGGAAAGTAGATGGGTAGGGCTTTCCAACAAGAACACTTAGGCTCAATTTGTACTTTAGGAGGTTCCTCAAAACCAGCTCCAAATTGGTGCAACGCATACATATTTTAGCACGGCGCACAGAGACCCAAAGGCCAAAATCGCTTCTGCTCTCCAAGATTTTGATTTGTTTCAGTGCGATTTTCTCCAAGTAAGTTTGTCAAATTCTGTTTGATGATTTTTGGCTATGGTACTATGGTTTAGAAGTAGTGGAAAGTGAATATTGGCGCGCGGTTGAGTTTAACTAAATTTCATGTGGGCCCGTCCATTAACATACATGTTCACTCTTCATTAAAGGCGCATTTTATTTAAAGGCCATGTTATTAAAATGATAGTTGTTATTCAAATGGCCAAAGGGAAGTTGAATAGTCACCTAGAAGATCTACGCTCATGTTTACTTTGTTTTGAATGGTCATTATAGAAAATTACATGTAACGCTGATGGTTGGCTTTTCATTTCCAGTTTGTAATGACTAAACAATTCCCCAAATTTGGGTTGATCGACTTTCTCATAGCAAAGCTTATTCATTGTATTGAGAGTCATTTTGCAATGGGTTGGAATTTCTGGGAAACAGTGGGAGAGAAACTCAGTTACTCACTGTACATTTTGACAGAGAATTAATGAAAGGTTGTAGCTCTGGTTCATGAGATTCCTGTGGCATGAGTTTAGGAAATGTATTTTCTTTCTGTTTCATATGTATTTCGTTATGTTTCACATTTCATTTAAAAAATCATTTCCAGTGAAAGCTTTTAAGTAAGAAAAGGTAGAATTCAGTTTACTGCTCTACCTTGGGAAAGTTTTCACGTTCTATGTTTTCTTCTGTTGAAAAGGATTCATGTATTTATGCCCTTTTCACCCTCTTAAAAAAAAAATCTCTCCACTTCATATTATTTCAAATCTAATTGCTAGGCTTTCTACTTGTCTTGCCTCACGAAATAATCTGCGCCTTTGAGTTAAACTCTCTGCTCATGCTTTTCCTTGGTCCCATGCATCCCAAAAAACTCAGTGATTCATCAAAAAACCTCTTTCATATTTATTTACCTAGCCTAAAATCAATATCCATTTTAAGTCATTCTCAGACCCCATTCGTTCATTTTTCACTGAGCGTGACCCAGAGAGCCCTCTCCTGTCCTGGTAGGGCTAGCTATGAGGCTGAGCGTGGTTTGTGGTTACCCTGAATTTTGCCTTCCTTCAGCCTAAGGTAGATTTAGGCCCTAACATAGTGGCGACTCCACTAGGGAATGAAATTCTTTGTTTGTTAGTCTTCTTTGTTGCGTAAATGGCATGCTTAACCTACAAACACCCCATACTTATGATAATTCTAAGCTTCCTGATGATAAGTTTAGGATTTGATTGGCTGAGTAAGTTGTTCATGTCCTGTTGATCTATTGAAAGTAGCACGTTGGCTTCAAGAAGATATACCAGAGAAAATACAGATCCATATCCTCCTCCTATCTACAAAAATCCCAATTTGATTCCAAGATTTCTTTGTCAAGAGATCTTTGTGACTCCCGTGTTCAAATCCCATTCATGTCCTGACATTTTTGAGTATCTTGAAGAGCTAGATTTTGATGAGCAGTTTGAAATATCATTGTTCAAGACCAAATCTGAAAGGGTTGTTGACTCTACTCTCCTCGATCCGCAATTTCTTGTAGACCTAGAAACGGAAAGAGCTAACCAGTCAATCGATAATTACATTGTGACATAGCTTCAAACTCCAATTGTTAATTCCCTACAAACTGCACCCACTCCTCCGACACCCCCAAGACCAAATCCACCAAGAGTGATGGCTGCTCGTTTCACACCTCTTGTGCTGCCTCAAGTCTTGGATGATATGCCCGCAGATTATCAAAGCAAAATTCCTTTGTTTGATGGCCCTCCTCACAGCATTACCGCTCAACAACATGTGGACAGAATGGCAGATTTCTGTGATCTTCATGAGATCGATGCAGAAAATGTGGCAATGAGACTCTTTGTACAAACATTTGCGGGTAAAGTTAGGAAATGGTTCAGAGCTTTGCCGGCTGCAAGTATCACTACCTTGGTTGACCTACAAAAAAAATTTTTAGACCGTTGGGAAGTGAAAAAGAATCCCCTTCAAATTCTTGCTGAATATGAATAGATTAAGTGAAACGTTGGTGAGTCGGTCCAAGACTACTGCATTAGATTCAATTCCATTTATAATGAAATTCCTGATCATCTAAGGCCACCTGTGGGGCTAGCCATGGTGAAGTTTTCAGATGGTTTCAATGCTGACATGGCTTATCAACTAAGAGAGAGAGAATCGGCCACAATGGAAGACATGCAAAAGATCGCGGTTAGCGTTGAAGCAAATCTGCTGACCAAGAGGGCTAGAGCAAAAGCAGAAAAGAAGGTCACAGTAAAGGAAGAGTCTTCCTCGATGGATCAATTACTCAGGAAGGTAGAGCAGATTTTTGAAAGGGTGAAACTTGACAAACCTAAGCCCCAAGTTAGAAATCCTAACTTCCGTGGTCAGCAGCAGCCACAATATAGAGTAAAACAGAGAGAGCAAAGAGCCCATGATAAGATAGCACAACAGCCAGTACAGCCACCTTTGCAGCAAAATTTTGTGCATGGACCGGAATCAGATGAGGAAGGGAATATAATAGGTGAAGAAAACCACTTCTTTACTCCTGATGATTTTCCTATTTATATTACTGAAGAGGAGGAGTATGCTGAAAGTTCAGTTGCACACAAAGATGCAGATTTCATTCTAGCAAATGACACAGTGTTGGAATAAAAATCAGAGGAGTATCAAAGAGGCTATATGAATGCTCTGTCCGCTTAGTAGCAGCGATATTCACTTAGAAACAAAGATTTGTTGGTTAACCCAATTCAGAAGAGGAAGGAAGTTGCAGCATCAAAGAATGATTCATCAGTTGCACAAAAAAAGGAAAGGAGACAGTTGATCCTGATAACAGCAAATCGCCATCAGCAGAAAAATCAAATTAGCCAATTGCATCGAAAGAAAAGGAAAAGAAAGAAGTCCCAGTCAAAGAGGTAGAAAAGAATTCCGCTTTTAGTTTAGAGAATGAAATTTCTAAATTGAAGGTGTCCATTCCCTTGACTGAAATAATGAGGAACAACAGTTATAGAGGGAAAGTTTCTAAAATTTTGAATTTTGATCCAATGTATGATATGGTGAATGTCAAATATGATCAACCCAAAATGATTTTTGGGCCAGCATTAAATGGTGAGTCTCCAGAGAGTGATGTGCCACCTTTTTATATCAGTTTAAGATTGCATGATTTTGTGTTACATAACGCCATGTTTGATTCCAAAGATTCCCACAATCTTATGCCAAAGGCTATCATGGATAAGCTGGGTTTGGACATCACCAGGAAATACCATGATCTTTGTTCATTTGATTCCAGTAGAGTAAACTGTATCAGGCTCATCAAAGACTTGGTTGTAAGTTTGGATCAAATCCCAATGAAGAATGTATTGATGGATATTGCCGTGGTGGATATTCCTCCCAGGTTCGGTATGCTTCTTTCCAGGTCTTGGGTAGAAAAATTGAAAGGGACACTACAACTAGATTTCTCCTATGCAACGATTATGGTGTTTGGCCAGATGAGAAAACTGTATCGGGAACAAAAAATGAAATACATGATTACAAGCAAGGAGAAACCAATTAATCATCTGATTAATTATGTACATACAAAGCTAGAGTATTTTCTTTTGTATTCAGATAGTTTCCATGATATTGACAGTCAGTTAGTTGTAGCAAATGATATTCCAGAAATGGCAGCAAATTTCAGAGAAATTTTGAAGAAAGGAGGAAAAGGACAGTAGAACACCGTTGAGAAATCAGCTGAAGGTGATGGACAAGCAGGAAAAATAGAGCCGGTAGAATTTTGGCACTTGGAAGAAGAGGAAGAAGGTTTGTGGACAATGGATTTTGATGGTGCAGTGGGAAATGATGGTGCTGGAATTGGTATTTGGGTACGCAGTCCTTTCTCCACCCCGAACGAAGTGCCTAGTAATGTGCGAGTATGAAGCTTTGATTGTTGGCCTAAAAATTCTAAGAAAGCTAAATGCTAAGAGGATTATAGTATATGGTGACTCTGAATTGATGATTAAGCAAGTTAAAGGAAAATATCAAGCAAAGCATCCTCGAATGCGGGCTTACTGGAATGCAGTTCTAGACATCCTGAAATTATTTTCAGAATATAACTTGACATGTGTGCCTTGTGTTCAAAATAGCATTGCTGATGCTCTTGCTAAGGAAGCCAGTAGTTTGAAGTTTCCCATGAACTCCAGTAATAAATTTGAAATCCATGTCAAGCATCGTCCGACTGTCCCAGACAATCAGAGATATTGGCAAGTGTTCCAAGATGATGAGGAGATTAATGATTTTCTGCAAAACAAAGGTAAGTTCAAAGAAACCTCAATTGATGTAGAAAATGATGATGGTAAAGATGATGTGCAGGTCAATAAAATGGACATGTTGCAGCTAAATAATAACATTATTCCTAAAGGCTTGATACGTTTAGAAGAACTCTTTGATCAAGATGACGTAGCACGCAAACCAACATTGCAGCCAATAGAGAAGGGTGTTGAAGAGGTCAATGTTGGAACAACTGCTAATCCTAAAATGGTAAAACTGTCTAAAACATTGCCACAAAAGATAAAAGCCAAATGTATCAGTTTGTTGTCTTCATTTGCTGATGTGTTTGCTTGGGACTATTCTGACTTGAAGACATATGATACCAATATAATTCAACACACTATACCCATTAAGCCTAATCAAAAACCTTTCAGACAAAAGTTGAGAAGGCTAAATCCAAAACTGCTACCATCAATTGAAATGGAGATAAACAGGTTGTACAAATCAGGAATCATTATTCCCATCAGATTTTCAGATTGGATCTCTAATTTGGTGCCCGTACAAAAGAAGACATGTGAGATTCGCTTGTGCATTGATTTTAGGAATCTCAATAAAGTTTCATTGAAAGATAACTATCCACTGCCAAAAATGGATCATATACTTCAACGAGTAGTTGGAGCATCTCGTATGTCACTACTCTATGGTTATTCTGGATATAACCAAATTTCTGTCCATGAAGATGACCGAGACAAGACCGCGTTCACCATTTCGTGGGGAACTTTCCATTACGCTAAAATGCCTTTTGGTTTGAAGAACGCGGGTGCCACATTTCAGCAGGCAATGGACTTGGCTTTCGCAGATGAGAAAGATGTCTTTTTAGTGGTGTACCTTGATGATCTGACGATGTTTTCCAAATCTAATGAAGAACACATGTATCATCTGAAAACTGTCTTTCAAAAGTGCAGAAAATATGTTCTGTTGCTGAATCCAAAAAAGAGCTTGTTTACCATGGAGGAAGGCAAACTACTTGGGCACATCATCTCAAAGGATGGAATTCATATCGATCCAACACGTGTACAAGCGATTTAGCAAATCGATCTACCTTGGAATAAGAAGGAGATTTAATCGTTCAATGGTAAGATGATTTTTTTACGCTGCTTTGTACCTAACCTTGCTGAACACATAAGAGAGATTACAAACATGCTTAAGAAGGACAACCAAATGAAGTGGACAAAAGAGGCTATAAAATCTTTCAATTTAGTCAAATTGGCTCTTTCTTCAGCTCTAGCTCTAATAAGCCCGGACTACACTCAGGATTTTATATTGTTTTCATTCGCTTCGAAGCATACTATGGCAGCTGTGTTGATGCAAAAAAGAGATGATCATGAAAGACCAATTGCTTTCTTTAGCCGAGCTATAAGAGATGCAGCCTTAAAGTACAACATCATTGAGAAGCAAGTCCTCGCACTTGTGAAAGCATTGAAAGAATTTCGAGTATACATTCTGCATTCTCATATTTTGGCTTATGTTCCTAACGCTGTTGTCAAAGATGTTTTAGTGCAGACCGATCCGGAAGGAAGATGAGGCAAGTGGATTGCAGCTTTGTTGGAGTATCATGTGGAAATAAAGCCCACAAAGCTTGTTAAAGGACAAGGATTGGCAAAGTTAATGGCCGAATCAAACTTGCACGCCTTAGAAATAAATCTTATTGCTGCTATGTCCGAAGAGAATGAGGAAGGTTCATCAATTCAGGTATCTAAAATGTTTTCTCTTTCTTCGTGGTATTCAAATATCATATATGTGCTTCAAAATTTGTCACTACCACCTGGCATGACTAGAAAAAAGAGTAGAACTCTCAAATTAAAAGATGCAAAGTTTTGCATTCTAAATTCTGCACTTTATTGGAAAGATCCTGGGGGCGTTCTATTAAATTGTTTGGTGGAAGAAGAGGCAAAGCAGGTCATGGAGGATTTCCACAAAGGAGATTGTGGCGGTCACCTTTTGTGGAAAACAATAGCAAATAAAGTTCTGAGAGCAGGATATTATTGGCCGACATTGTTTGTTGATGTATATAAGGTTGTCAAGAGCTGTCATAAATGTCAGATTTTTGAAGGAAGGCAGAAATTATAGACTTTGCCGCTTAAGCCCATTGAGGTGAGTGCCCCTTTTCAGTAGTGGGGGTTAGATTTCATTGGTGAAATTCATCCCACGTCTTCCGGGCAGCATCAGTCGATTCTCATGGCAATAGATTATTTCATGAAATGGATTGAAGCAATTCCCACCAGACAAGCTACAGATGTGGTAATTATTTCATTCCTTGAGAATAACATCTTGTCTCGCTTTGGTTTCCCAAATAAGTTAATCACTGATAACGCAGCAGTGTTCAAATAAAAAAGGATGGTAGAGTTTTTTCATAAATATCACATCATTTTGGGTCACTCAACTGCCTATCATCCACAAGGAAATGGTTTGGCGGAGTCTTCTAACAAATCTTTAGTCAATATTATTAAGAAGCTGCTGGAAATCAACAAGAAGAGCTGGCATAAAAAGTTGGACAATGCACTTTGGGCAGATCGGGTTAGTCAGAAGAAATCCATTGGTATGTCCCCTTTTGAGCTTGTTTATGGAGTTGATACTATGTTTCCTACCTCTCCCACAGCTCCGGTAGTCAAATTTCTTCAGGAGGCCGATAGTGAAGACGATCCTATGCAGAGAAGATTGAATCAAATGGTCCATTTGTAGCATACTAGAGAAGAAGTTTTCCAAAACATGTCCAAGTTGCAGGAGAAGATTAAGAAAATTTATGACAGAAAAGCGAAGGTGGAAAAATTTTAGTTGGATGATGTGGTGCTAAAGTGGGATGCAAGGAATGAGGAAAAGGGTAAGCATGGTAAATTCGAGAATCTCTGGAAAGGTCCCTTCAAGATTGTAGCATATCGGGGTCAGAATGCCTTTCTTCTGAAGGAAATAAATGGGGAAGATTGTCCAGGAGGGCCGATAAATGGTCGTCTTCTCAAGCGGTACCACTTCTGAGTTGTTTCTACGGTTTCCATTGTCACTGTAAATACCATTTTATTTCAGTTTTTCTTTGAGTTTGTCAAGTCAGTCTTCGAGTCATTTTAAGATCAAATTTGAGTCAGTTTTTTGGTCATTTTGGTTTCATAATTGAGTTGGTTTGACTCAGGTTTCAGTCAATAAATGAGTCAGATTCTTGTGTTGTTTGTCGAAATAATGACTCCATAGCCCAATGGATGAAGGCACTATCTGCTCTCCCAAAGATCTGCCGTTCTTGGCACCTCCAAGGAGCTACCATCCCCCATTGGAGCCAATGTTAGAGTCAGTCTTGTCAGTCCTCCGTCAGAGATCAAAACTCTTTCTGCATTTCATTTTTAGGTGTCTCGCTCCATCCACTCAGCTACATTCCGCTAGGGGCATGCCATAATCTAACAGAAATGTCTTGTCAGTTGTTTCCCCTCATGTCTTACACCTGCTGGCTTAGGTCTTTTCATCAATGTTTATTAAAGTCCATGACAGTCAATGTTTGATCGTTTAATGGACAAGAGTCATTTTAGTCATTAGGTCTAGGGATTTGTCAATTTGGTCTTCAACAATGTCCAATAGAGCTAGCAGGCTAGAGGGAGGCTCTTATAAAGTTGTGATTCAAAGATTTTCATCGTCATGTTGATAGATTATGTCTGTTCTTCAAAAATCTGTTTTGAAGAAAAGTCAACAGTTTGTCATTTGTGATAATTTTCAAAAAGTTTTCAGTTGATCTCTTTAGGTGTGGCCATGGTCTCCTTTGCCAAATTCCATGTCAGCTACCCCTGCAAAAAATTGCCAAACATTTCATCATTTTAATCAAAAAATCAAAAGGGAAGTGTGAAAAATAGAGTTGCATTAAAGTGTGAAAAAGTGCCAATACCAAAACATTACAAAAATGGGTTCATGAGAAGCAAAAATCAAAACCAACTCTTTATAAGATATTTTCATGAAGAATCAATGTCATTTGAATGACAAGAGCAAAGGGGAAACAGTTCAAAGCCATTGGGTGAGCAAGCGCGCGTTTTGGGTGAAGTTAGAGGCAATTTGGTAGGAGCGGCACATACAGCAGGTGGCGTGATGCACTGCGAGAAATTGCCCAGTGTAAATTTACATAGGCGCGACACTCTGAAATGACGTGGTGCACTCGGTTTGTGGCACGGCACACTCGGCTGCATGGCCCAAAAGTTTCTAGAACGGCCTCCAAATGCCAAAATCGTGCAAATTTCTCTTGAATTCAAGTAGGTGGATCTCCTCCTTTGCTTTTCACTATCCAAGCTTATGGTGTATACTATGTTTGATGTGTTGAGCTCCCAAACAAAACCTCAAACTCCACCATGTCAAAATCTTCATATGGCAAGTGCTCTTCAGGGTTTCAAAACTTGCTTGCCACCAAGGTTAACTCTTTTCCATTATTTCCTTTATCCTTGATTCCATTTGTTCCTTGACTCCATTGTTCCCCATCCCCTAAAATAACTAAACCCCTATCCTTAATTCCCTTTCCCAAACTTTTAAATATCAAAATCCTAAACCCTATTCCCACACCTAAATCCTAAACCCCCTCCCATATTTCCTAAACAAATCTCTCCCAATAATCCCTAATCCCTTTATATTATTTCCCTTTCCTAACAACCCATGTTTCACGTGTTTTCCCCTTTGGTGGCAGAGTTTACACACATCACTAAAAGAGCAATCCATACAGTTTTCATACACCAGCCATTTCTCCAAGGCAGTTTGTGCCACAACAACCATGGCATCTGAGCATTCATCGGATTATGACATGGAAGAACATGCTCCCCGGAGGCCTCACAAAAGTGGCAGACATGTTAGAGAAGAACCAACCACCCTTACAGAATTGTAGGCCTGCCCTCTTGCAGTCACTTGTTTTCAGTTTCAGTCATGCTATGAATTTTGCGAGAAGGTTGCAAAGGTTCAATTTCATCATGAGTTGGCTCACTTGTTTGTACTACATTTGCATGTTGATCAAGTTACTTTGGCTGGTGTCACATTCACATTTACACTAGAATCTATCTCACTGGCCACTGGCATGCCTAACGTTGGTGAAACATGGAATAAGAAGCAGAAGATTGACCGACAACATTATGAGCCATATGTCAAACCTAGTTTCTTGAGGTAGCTCAAGAGAGTGTTCCCATTCCGATATCTCAAAGATGAATATGCTCCATTAATGAAACTAATCATGAAATATTTCAGTTGTGAAGGTCGCTCCTCCCTAGTATATGGTTATCACATCATGTTGCTCATGCATTTCACCTGGGTACGGATGATGAACATTCCATACTTCATATGTTGAGACATTAAGAGGATGACAGCCCTTGTTCAGCATAAGACCCCACAGCAGCAGTTTAGCATCATTTGTCATTTTGCTCTTATCAAAATTTTGGTTGTTCATCAGCTTGATTTATAGGGTATCACATGGGAAAGATTCATTTCCCTTGAGTTCTTTACAGCTTCAGCAGCTCATTAATAGGTTGTCCATGATGTGGGTGAACCTTCATATCAGTATGGAGGTCAGGAGGCAGAGACTACTAGGGTGTAGACATATGTCACTTATCAGAAGGGCACCAGGCAGTTGTTTGCATCGGCAAAGTGAGTGTTATCTCCACCTAGAGTGGAAGGGGCCTCGCTTTCGACATCACCACAGGTATAGGACAAAGGCAAGGAACCAATGCATGAAGAAGGGCCTTCAGGTGAGCGGGACTTTATTCTTGATGAGGACGTTGATATGGGCCCACAAAATGCACAACTTAGAGAGATCATAAAGGAGTAGCAGGCGAAAATCGAGGACTTGTCCTACAACTTGGAGAGGATTGAGGGGGTAATTAAATATTTGCAGCAGAGGAACAAACAACTTGAGGACCAACAACAAATCATGGAAGTACAAAACATAAGGGCGAACTGCTGAGCTGCCCAAAGGAGGAGAATTGTGTTCACTTCATTGGAGCGAGAAATCAATGAGGATCAAGAGTCATGGCTTGAAAGAGCCAACATTCACTTAGAGAAACTTCTGGACAAGGTCGATAAGGACCATGCATTGTTGAGACACATGGCATTCCATTACAGGGCGATAAACATGAGTTCCAAGGCATGAATAAGGAGTCTCAAGGCAAAACTGAAGAAGGCAACAAAGAAGAAAAAGAGGCAAAGGGAGAATGATCGTCTTCAGACATTGGCTAAAGCCTCTTTAGCCCAGCGTGACACTTGATGGAGGAACTCTAGCCCAAATTTCAAGAAATTTGGGGCATTTTTGGTATTTTTGAAATTTTTTGCACAAAAAACAGGGTTTTTCTCCCAGTGCGTCGCGCCACGTGGCGCACGCTTTTCCTAGGGAGATGCAAATGACAAAAAATTTACATCTTCAGATTTTTCATGAAAAATCATGACTACTAGTGCATGGCCAAGAATTTTGGGCAAGTTTTGAATCCTCAGGAGGTCAAAAACACCTTGAAAATGGCATTTCTGCCCCTATTTTGACACACAGGAAGCAGTCCTCGGAGATTGAGGTTTTGGAGAGGTAAATGGGCACCAAATTCAGAAATTCCACCTGGGTTGGAAATTAGACAGGTAGAGGTTTCCAAGAAGCACACTTAGGCTCAATTCGGACTCCAGGAGGTGCCCCAAAACCATCTCCAAAGTGGCGCGACACATACATCTTTTGGCATGGCGCACAGAGACCCAAAGGCCAAAATCACTTCCACTCTCCGAGAGTTCGATTTTCTCCAAGTAAGTTTTTCAAAGTTTGTTCGATGATTTTTGGCTATGGTACTATGGTTTAGAAGTAGTGGAAAGTGAATATTGGCACGTGGTTGAGTTTAACGAAATTTCACGTGGGCCCGTCCATTAACATACATTTTCACTCTTCATTAAAGGTGCATTTTATTTAAATGCCATGTTATTAAAATGATAGTTGTTATTCAAATGGCCAAAGGGAAGGCGAATAGTCACCTAGAAGATCTACGCTCATGTTTACTTTGTTTTGACTGGTCATTATAGAAAATTACATGTAACACTGATGGTTGGCTTTTCATTTCCAGTTTATAATGACTAAACAGTTCCCCAACTTTGGGTTGATCAACTTTCTCATAGCAAAGCTTATTTATTGTATTGAGATTCATTTTGTAAGGGGTTGGAATTTCTGGGAAACGGTGGGAGAGAAACTCAGTTACTCACTATACATTTTGACAGTGAATTAATCAAAGGTTGCAACTCTGGTTCATGAGATTCCTGTGGCGTGAGTTTAGCAAATGTATTTTATTTTTGTTTCATATGTATTTCATTATGTTTTACAGTTCATTTAAAAAATCATTTCCACTGAAAGCTTTTAAGTAAGAAAAGGTATAATTCAGTTTACTACTCTACCTTGGGAAATTATTCACGTTCTATGTTTTCTTCTATTGAAAAGGATTCATGTATTTATGCCCTTTTCACCCTCTTAAAAAAAATCTCTCCACTTCATATTATTTCAAATCTAATTGCTAGGCTTTTTTCCTGTGTTGTCTCACGAAATAATCTACGTCTTTGAGTTAAACTCTCTGCTCATGCTTTTCCTTGGTCCCGTACATCCCAGACAACTCAGTCATTCATCAAAAAACCTCTTTCATATTTATTTACCTAGCCTAAAATCAGTATCCATTTTAAGTCATTCTCAGACCCCATTCGTTCGTTTTTCACTGAGCGTGACCCGAAGAGAGCCCTCTCCTGTCCTCGTAGGGTTGGCTACAAGGCTTAGCGTGGTTTGTGGTTACCCTGAATTTTGCCTTCCTTCAGCCTAAGGTAGATTTAGGCCCTAACACCTTGCTCACAATTCTTGACATGGCTCTTCATATTTTTGTTTCCCTAAAATAAATATAGCTTAGAAATTGATAAACCAATTGTAATTGCAAAAAAAAATATAGCTATCCACACTGTTGTTAGGATACACTTTGGCACATTTTCACTCATTCTCTTGGCATTAATCCACATGCCACAATTCCTTCCAACTTGGAAAGGAAACTCGTCATAATTGTAGGGTGTAAATCCATAGCTTTGTCTCTATTTAGGATTTCAATTGTTCATAATGCCAGCTCTTGATATATTTTCTTAACTACTGCACACCCTGATTTACCCAAAATCCATCTTTGAATGGACTCAAAGTGGAGCAATGTTAGCCTTAAGTTGTATCAACTCTAGGTCATGGCCAATTTCAAGTATCTCCTTACACCAATCAATTATTTCCTCCTTTTGTTTAATTAACAATGTAATAACCCCTTTCTTCTTCTTCCTTGCATGAGGTATTTAGCCAATAATGTATTGATGCTGGTGAGTTCCATATTTTCTCACTGCAACTCTTATTAAGCATCCATTGAAGTCAACATCATCAATTTCCTTCAGCATATCCTCTTTAATTCGGCCTCTGTTAACACTAATATTCTTGGTTAAACTTGCACCTTACACTACAATTCATGCAGAAGCACCACCTTCAACATTTGCATCATATGCTCTTCAACTTTATATCATTATTCTCTTCAAAACCTATCGTATTTAAATCCTCATTTGAGGAAGATTTTTGTAGATGATCAACCCTTGTCACTTGCATTCTTATCCTCACAAGAGCAACACTATTTCCTTGTGCATGACAGAAAAAAGTTAAACAAACAAATATTGTAGAATAATAGAGGTTGATGCAGTTCATAGCAACAAGGAAATGAAAAACTTAAGGTAAATGTAGGTGATAAGAAACAAAACTTTAAAAGGAGAGAGTTTATGAAATAGTGTTGATCCCTAACTAAATATTTGTGGTGAAAGAAATGTTTGCAATGACCTATAGAGTAGTATTGTAAACTAAGTTTAAGAAATGGTGCTTTCATTAACAATGGTTTCGATTTATAATACTCCATTAGTAATCTTGATTGATGAGTCCCAAGAATAAAGATACATTGTATGAAATTCTAACAGTGATCTAGAGAGAAGTATTGTAAATTGAGTTGCCGTAATGGTGCTTCCATGAATTATAGATTAAATATATAACATTCCATTGGAAAGTTGAGTGGTGAATGGTCATCAACATGGATTGCATATGCAGAATGATGATATCTATGTCTAGGATTGATTTGATTATGATCTAGGGGCTCTGTTGGCATTATGCTGCATGCGTTGTACTTGATGGCAACCACTTGTAGCATAACATCTCACTAATATATAACTAGATGAATCTAGAAAAGAGATATCAGATGTGACAGAAGACATGGGATGCAGGGCAACTCAAAGGAATCAGTTCAGATGTAATGAACAATGACAACTCATTAAGATGACAGTTCTCAGTATGGCAAGATAACTTTTCCATCAAGTCCAAAGGGGGAGATTGTTGGCATTATGATACAGGTGTTGTCCTTGATGACAACTTACTAAGATGACAGGTCACAGCTCAGGCTCACAGAATGAAGCAAAAGAGATATACGTAGGTTACCCTTTATAAAGCCGCATATACATGCGGGTTAGCTGACCAAAAGATGCGTATACATATACATGCACTCTCATGCAAGGAAAGGTGTGTACATTTGTTTTTGGTCCATGGTGTTTGGACCATGGTATTATGATCCATGGTATTGGTCCAAGGTATCTTGTTCGACTTGTTGATCCCAGGTATTTGGTCCAAGGTATTGGTTCTAGGTGGTTTTGGACCATGGTATTGAGTAAAGGCCTAAGACTATAAAAGGAGGAGAATATCATTAGGCAAGAGCACAAAGTAAGTCTCGAATATCTGATGAAGTATGAGATCTAGTATGCAGGTTATGGGTTCATGATGACTTTCTTGATCTGAGCTAAGGAGGAATCTCAGTGGAATGAATCATCTCTATACAATTTGATCATGTTTATTCTAGATCTGTATACTCACGCATGTAATGTTCTGTAAATATTATGATCTGGGTATAACTTAAGTTTGGAATAGCTGCAAATCATGAATGAATATTTACAGATGTATACATTGGTTGACTATGATAAAAGAACATACATATGCAGGTTAGATACATCTAAGTAGCTTATACCATATGAGCAATGATGTTTGAAGTTACAGGTGGTTCTAGTTGTTGATGAGTTCTGATGACTGTTTACTGGTGTCAGTATTCTGCATATTCAAATTGGTTGATTATGTTTAGCGTCAATGTTGATGGATGAGATCTATAATGGATTAGGATCATAATGACTTATCTTTATGTGATTTGATGGACTATATCTGGTTGATAACATACATATTATCCTTGTATATGTAATGATCTAGGTATGTTTGAAGTCAGGAAGTGCAGCGAAGTCATAAGTAAGTAATTAATGACATATACGCTAGTTCGCTTTGGTGAAGTTGTGTATACACACTGGTTCAGCTCTTCCAAGTAGCGTATGCACTTTGATGCATGATTTTTGATGATACAGTTAGATCTGAACATTGTTGTAGAGTTTTGTGTTCTGCTTGTTGGCATTATGATTCTGGTATGGCTCTATGATACAGGTGTTGTACTTGATGGCAACTCACTCAAGTGTTCAGGCTCTCAAAATGATGGAAATTAAGAGGCTCGCAGGTAAATGGTTCAAAAGGTGCGGACCCGCAGGTTACCCATACAGGAGGTGCGGTCATACCTGTAGGTTACCCCTTCAGTAGGTGCGGACCCCAATGCACACACTTCAAGGCAGTAAAGCGCGCTCATGTGGGGTTTTCTTATATTTGGCTTGTGGTATTTAGCCCGCTGTTCTTGATTCTATGGTTTTGGCCTGTGGTATTGCTTTATATTATTATTATTGAGCCCCTTGATTTTGGGCCCCTTGTATTGGTTATCTATGGTATTGATCCATGTTTTTAGGAAGAGCTTGCCTATATAAAGCAAAGGAGATCACTTGGCTAAGCGTATTTTGCAAATTGAATATCTTAAGATCGGAAATATTGGGTTATTGTTTCAAAAGCTTGATCTATATAAAAGTGAAGTTAAAGGCAAATCTATGAAGGGTGATCTCTTGAGTGCATGATCAGATCTGAGCATCTGACTATCGGTGGCACACTGGGAGACTGCCATTTCAGCCCTAATCAGAGGTATGCAGGTGATTAACAGCATAAGTGCATGGGTACGCAGAGTAGAAGAAGGCACAGTGTGTGGGTACGCAGCGCAACAGAGGTTCAGGTGCGTAGGCATAGGGAAAGTACGCGACGCTTCAGAAGCCGTAG
>APFE031100188.1:80694-99781 GCA_000404065.3 Pinus taeda
CATCAAGTCCAAAGGGGGAGATTGTTGGCATTATGATTCTGGTTTGGTACTATGGCATAGGTGTTGTACTTGATGGCAACTCCCTCCAGTGGCAGATCTCAGTTCAGGCACTCAAATTCATGGAAAATAAGATACCTGCAGGTAATCCTAGAAGAAGCTGCGGACCCGCAGGTACTCCGACCAAGGAGTGCGGACATACTCGCAGGTGCTCCGTTCAGAAGGTGCGGACCTCAGTTTCACTCATTCCCATGCAGAAAAGCGCGTGCACATGGGAATCTTCATGAATGGTTCATGGTATTAGTCCGACAGTTTTTGATCAAATGATTTTGGACCGTGGTATTGCATCAAAAAGTATTGATCCCAAGTATTGGGTTCATGGTATTGTGTTATTATGGTTTTGGACCATGGTATTGTGAAAGGCTTGCCTATAAAAAGGAAAGGAGATCACTTGGCTAGACACTTGTGAAAATTTGAATATCTTAAGATCTAAAATTTTGGGTGATTGATTTTAAAAGCTAGATCTAAATCAAGGAGAAAACTTAAGGCGAATCTATTGATAAGTCGTGATCTCTCGGGCGCATGAGCAGATCTGTGAATCTGACTGATTGTGGCACATTGGATGACTGTTAATTTGGCCCTAATCAGAAGTCTGCAGGCGATCCGAAGGCACAGTGCGGGGGTACGCAGTGCAGCAAAAGGCGCAGTGTGGGGGTACGCAGGGCAGAAAAAGGCGCAATGCGTGGTACGCAGCACAGGAGAAAGCGCAATGCGGGGGGAACGCAACGCAGCAAAAGGTGAAGTGAGAGGTATGCAGGGCAAAAGAAGGCACAGTGTAGATGTACGCTGTAAGTCAGACAGTAAAGGTGTGTATCTGAGCAGAAGTACGCAGAGCAGAAGAATGACCAGTGCGGATCTACGCAGTTTAGACTCAGAAGAGCTGCGGATATACGCAGGTCCCTATTGGTGAAGTTGCAGACTTATCTTGAAACATTTGTTGACTGTCTTTTATCTATAACTGCATAATTTTGGGTTTAGATTTCTGGTATTACTTTTCTATTTACTGCATTCTAAAGAGTTGGGTGATTCATTGGTTGATTGTATAAGGAGATTGGGTGATTTGCATGCACTTGATGATTATTTGATCTTCTTTGATCCAGTTTGAAAATTCATGAAACGTGGTCCTTTAAGAAGTAAAAGAGCTAAGGGGGTTGTAGCTTCCTTCCTGGAGAGACTGGAAAATGAGAGAGAGTTGTAGCTCTCTGCAGGTTGCAGCCTGCGCACTGGTAAAGGACTGCACCAGTACAAAATCATTGTAAAAGAGGTTTCTTATTGAAAGAAGATAGAGACATATTGCAGCAGGTGGTTTTCACCCACATTGGGTTTCCACCTTATATCTGGTGTTCTTTGGTGTGACTATCTGTTTTTCTTGTTTCATGCTTATTATTATATGGTACTGACATACAAGTTAATGATAAATATCTAAAGATTAAAGTAAGTATAAATCTAGAAGACATATTGAAAAGAATTTGATAATACTGATTCACCCCCCCCTCAGTATTATTTCCAACAGTCTTCGTCCCTTGTTCCACTTCAAAGTTGGGTTTCCTTGTAGGGGTATCATGACCCTTCGCCTCTTCGGTAAACTCATTCCACGCATCTCCTCCCGTGGGTGCACCGCTCCTCAATACCATATTTATGCTGGGGTCTTCTTTGTGTGGTTCCAACCTCATCATTTGGATATTTTGGGTTAGAGAGGGCTATAATACTCCCTTTTCACGCACCTAGGCAATTAACATCGGGCAATCTACCATTTCATGGTCGAGCTGCTCACAATATGGGCAAGATATCCTCATCGGGTTAGTACAGTCACGAGCATAATATCCTAGCCCTCCATAGTTATAACAAATCAGTTGTCCGCGCCCTCGCCCAGGCCTGATTCCTCTTCCTTGGCTGCATCCTTGAAATCCCCCGCGTGGCCCAATGGCTGGTTCAAACCCTCGCACTTCACTCTGCACTCGATAAGCCAGGGTCCTTTCCATCATTAAGTCATATCTTCGACATGTTCGCTCATCGTGACCCAATGATCTACAAAAGTTGCAATACAGCTGTTGCGGGGTTTGGGTATACTTCTACAACAGGTGGTAGTTGTTCATTGTGTGTTTTCCACCCAGTTGACAAATTGTGCACCAGAGCGCGGGTGCCACACTTGGCCTTGCTTGTACCTCTAGTCTTAGTGGCATCCCCCCCCCGCCAGATAGTTCACGAAGACGGGGCAATGGTCTTTGTCGTGTGCTTGAATTTTGCATTTAATGCATCCTACCTTTGTACGCGCCTTCAATTGGGTCACCCTTTCCTGCATCAAGCTTTGCATTTCTAAGCTCAGGTTTTGTAGTTGCGCGTGGAATCGCTAAACTCCCAACCCCAGATCCTGTATTGGGGTTTCGTGCAATCTCATCACAGTTTCTAATGCTTCGGCTTGGGTTGAGATCTTTTGCTCTGATAGCACCATCCTTAGATGTGGTGTCAAGGATGCCATAAACCACGCGTAGTGCTACACATTCGTCAATGTCATGTTAGCCTCGCAGATTGTGCTCTTTAATCTCTTATCCAGATCCCACGGGGTTTCACCTAGTAGCATCGCTATCTCTTTGAACCCAATGATCGATTGTGTCTGTGATTTTGGTTGACGAAATTCTTTGTCCAAGGTGTCCTGGATCGCCGTTATTCCCGCATTCGAATGATCTCTTGAGTACTTTATATACCATGCCAACGCGCGGTCTTGCAGTACACTAATCGGGGTAGCCTTTTTGATGTTATCCTCCGTTATGCCTTGGGCTTCCCATAAAGCCCTTACCACAAACCAGAACTGACATGGTTCTTCATTTCCTACACCCTTGGATACCAGCAACTTGACTGCGCTCTCCATCTTGACCTTCGGTGGTGGCGGAGGCAGAGGTGGAGTGGGTGAAGATGGATTTGACGTGGCTGAGGTAGGTGATGGAATAGATGGTGGTGGTATTAGTGGAAAGCGTTGCTTAATCAACCAGACCGCGCTTCTTGGGGAGAACCTCGTGAGCTCCTCCTCGCTTTCCCATGAAATAGAAATTAGCAAACTGTTCTCTAATCCTTTGGTTCCTCGATAGCCTTTTCTACTTCAAGTTACGCCAGACATCAATAAATGCACATAATCTATTTTTCACACAACAACATCTTAATCCAAGTATTCAATGATTTAATGTACTTACCCCATAGTCCTTGGAGAAAGCGCCTTTCTGCTTCACTATAACTGATGGTTGTGTCTATCGCAAACTCGGTAATAAACCCTCCTATTACCCGATCCAACCAGTGATCTACTGCGCGTGTGATTTTATCTTCGGATGCTTCTAGCCTGTGCACCAATTCTAGAGTCCACACAATAGGTTGATCTAGTCTACACCTTCCCACATTGTCAGCTAACCTCGCGATCCACTCATACAACTCTATCGGAATGTTACGAAGAAGATTTTGTGGATATCTGTGTATATGTAACGATCCAACCACCCTTCCTCCAATATTCGCGGGTTTCTGTTTTCCTGAACCATGAACTCGTGAAGCTTCTAATCCAGCCAATCTTCAAGCTATTTCTTTGTAGGATTCTAGTGTTCCGACATCAGACATCCCTTAGGCAGATCTCAGTCCCGGCAACGGAACCATTTGTTGGCTTATATGGGCCTGACCCAAGTTTGGAAGAGTTATTTAGCCAAACAAATCCCGCAGCTATTGGCCCTTTCGGCAATAGCCCATGGAGCGTGGAGTGAGGTCTCACCCGAGGTAGTAGGGGAGGGTACTGGAACCAGATTTGCGCACCCTTGGGATGTCTTGATGTGGTCTGGACAGTTCGCACACCTTTCTGTGGCTTCGCGCCACTCTACTCTACGTAGATCCAGGCCTAGGAAAATCCTTAATACTTTTTAATGTGCTATTATAGATTAGATCTACTTTTTATAGTCTTTAAGCAAACATTTAACAGAAATAACCAATTTGCACACCCAAAAAAGGTACATATTGTATAAACTCACAACATAAGCATACACGCATAGATTAAACAGTTATATTAATGATAAATTAGAAAGGTCTACAATAATTCAGATTTAACACAAAATTTCAGACTTATCTTTATTTAATTCCTTCATTAATACATCTAGATCCACCCTGTGCACTCAGTTGCAGGGTCCATGCACACAGATGCGGACTCTACCAGGTCTTTGCACACACAGCTGTAGAGCCTCCATCTACCTAACATGCGCAGTGGTCTGCGCACACAGCTGCGGATTCTACTAGGCCTTTGCGCACATAGCTATAGAGCCTCCATCTACCTACCAATACCCTTGACTCGAACTTACAGACGCTTCAAGACTTCACTCCTCAAAAACCCATTACATTTCAGATCCAAAAGTAGATACCAAAAAGCTACTTTCTACCCATAGAGCCTCGCTCTATTTATACATTCCCATGGTCCACGGACCATGGGCAAGCTGACTTATTTCTTATTATTCTATATTATGTCTTGGGCGGATAACCCTTTGACTCGACTTACTTACAATTTTCACTCCACGCACTTCGCGAAGTCTTTACCATACCTTTCCCAAAATTGCTAGCTTTAAGCCCCAAAACTGTTACACGGGCCCTCTGCTACCCAACAAAAATGCAGGAAAATAACGGAAATTGAAGAAAATAGAAGCCTCGCTGATAAAAAGGCTTCTAAGGATTAGTTTACAAGTTTTTCAGTGAAACTTTTGTTAGTCCAGTTTTGGATCTCTCTCATTATTCTCTCTCTCTCACTCACTCTTGGACACTTAGAGTTTTGTTGGACCACTCTAGCTTTGGAGGAAGGAAGGAAAAGCAAGAAAAAGGGAAGGAAGGAAAGAAAAGAGAAAGCAAGGGAAAGTAGGATCGAGAAGATTCAATAGGAATACTTGCAGGTAACATATTTCATGTGTGATTTCCTAGTTGGTTTTGACATGCATGGCTTTTCATGTTGGTGTATGGTTTTCTTGCTTTCGGTGGCATGGTTTTGTTGGGTTATGACAATGGTTTTCAGCCTAGCCTTGCCTTTTCCAGATGCCATAGTGTGTTGGGGTGTTTATCTCGGTTTTGATCTTTAAAATTTTTGGATGTATTTCGGAATCCAAAGTAGTGGTGGTCTCAAGGTTCATTCCTAAGGGCCTAGGAATCCCTTGACCAGTTTTGGTGGGATACACAATAAAGTCTGAGGGAGCAGTTTCGGTTTAGGGTCTAGTGATCCGGTGTGGATTGTGGTAAAGCTTGAGAGACAAGGAGACAGAAAATTCCTCAATGATAGTGATGGATTCCAGATGGAATTCAAATTTTGGCTCATTTTTGTGATGAGAGCACCGGTTTTGGTGTGATCACAATTCAGTGAGGGTGGAGGTGATTTAACCTTTGGATTCCCTTGGTTGTTTTTGGATTGTTTATCCATGAGATCCCACATTCATTCTTGGAATATTGCTCAGGGGTGATTGGCTGAAAGAAAGATTTAGTTCAGCCATGTCTACAATCGGATGGTATGTGGAAGTCCCAAACCTAGACAGATTTTCCTATTATTAATAAAAGCTAAGTTCTCTTTCTTTTATACTTGTTTATATATGGATTTAATGGTTGTTATCTCAATGTTATTTCCATGGTTTTATGCTAGTTATAAGCATGGTTAATTGACTAGTTCATGTCATGGTTAATTTATGTATTTACTTGTAATGGTTAAAATGATGTATGAAAGACCTAATTGATGTCATAAGAGTTCAATGAAAAAGGTGGTGATCCTTCTTGTCATGTTTCATAAGATTTTTCAGTCATTTATGTTTTCTCTTATATCCTATACCTATAGATTGCATTAATGCCAAGTGCTTCACAAAATGTCAATCCCGGTTGGGGATGGTCAGGCCTAGTTCAAAAGTTAATTTTTGGTTTATTAGTCTTGTCATCATGTGTCTAATGTATTCTAGAACTTACAACAAGTTCTGGGCAGTGGCCGAAACTATGGGCTAGAAAAGTTACTTAAATTCTGCTAACTTTGGCACAGGTCTGCTGGGAAAGTCCCTGGATGCAGGCATGTAGGTTTGTGGGACTGTTTAGAGGTCCTTGGACGTTGGCATGCCCATAGCATAAGACCATCTAGAGGTCAAGATGTATAAAATATTTAGTGGGACCCAGGGGAATGATACTCGTGTCGTTGCGATGGATCTTGGTTGTGTTGTTGCTGATGTGGAAGGTATGTTTGATGGGTTTCAGTTGATTCCACTTCCTTTATGATACCTAGGAGGTTGAATCATATCATAATATCCTCTCGTCACATATTTACCCCATTTGGTCAGTTACTTGGGTAGATATGGGAGGATGGTGGTTACAAATTGGTATGATAGGGGGTTTCACTCTCTTTGGGTTATATACGATACCACAGAGTGGTATCAGAGCATGGTTCACCCCTCAAACTGGATGGGTGTTGTGATTGCCATGCATTCATGTTGGTTGCATATGTGTTCCTTACGATTGTAGTCCATGTGCTTGTTGAATTTTCATGGTGTTGATCATGGTTATAGTGATATCGCCATGTGAAGGTTGAGGGCATTCTTGTGGGATGTGTCATCATGAGTGTATGGTTGTATATGCATTTGTTATGCATGTATGGTAGGTCGGACATGCATTGTGAGGTCATTGTATGAAATTAGATCATTATGATGTTGTTGGTTGTTATGATGTTGATGTGTTAGCTGAGATAGAGCAGGAGATGCAAATCATTAAAGTGAAGTTACAACATTGGACCTCAAGGCAAGAGCATGCCATCATACAGGTTTGGATGTTGGGCATGAAAGTATGTTAGTTAATGGAATTTAATATGCATTAGGGTTATATAAATTAGGTTTATGTACATTTCTATTGATGTTATGGTTACATACATGATAGATGTTAGTTTATTAGTCTAGTCATATGCACATGTGTTAGATAGTCATGTGTGGTAGTATCATGTTGTTGTATGCATTGCTTCTTTTTTTATGTTAGATAACTTGATGATTATGTTATATGTTGTTGGTGAGTATGTTATAGGTTAACTTGTTTTTGTTATATGATAGTTAGCTTGATGATTAGGTTATATTTTGTTGTTGAGCATGATATATAACTTGTTGTTTTTATATGCTAGTAACTTGATGATTAGGCTTATTACATTAAGACCTTGATGTTATATGTATCATGCTAAATTGGATTGACATATGCAGGTGGTTAGGGTTATGAATTTCAGGTATGAGTCGACTTATTTGTGACATTGTGTTGTACTAATCTAGATGGATTGTACATATGTGATTGTTATGCATAAATGACAAATGTTCATGAGTTATGATGTGAACATGTTATCTAGTGACTATTATGGATATCATGATCTTATTTATTTTTGATGTTATATCATGCTAATCTGGATTAATTGTGCAGACAAGATAACCTCCTCTAAGATACATTAAGGTATGAACTTGCTTATGTGATCTACTTTGTTGTCTAAATGTTTGAATACTTGGATGATATGAGTATGTGTCTGTAATATTGCCTGAATGAACTATCTTGTTTTAATATGATTGTACTAACACTTATGTTTTGAGATAGTTGACACCTACTTGAGTGTAATAGGTGATAGTTGTAGTATTATGTCTAATAACTATGAGTTTCCTATGAGTTATGACATGAGTGTTAGTCTTGGTAAAGGTTGATTTCGAATTGATAGATATGATTGTATTTATAATTGGAACAAGTGGTTGACATGTGCAAGCAGTTGCAGGGTAACATGCTTGGTATTAGCGTGAAAAAGTAACAACTGATGTGTTTATATAACCAATAGTTGGGTGTTGTGACAATACATAGTAAGCCTCAATTGCAACAAGGTAAAAATGGAACAAGAAAGGAATTAGATAAGAATTCATTTGGCTATATTTGGAAACCCTAATTGCAAACAAATGAGTGCTTTGCATAGAGGAAGTATTATTAACCTTAATATTGTCTAACATTATGTGGATATGTGCTAGATTCATGAACTTGTATTTGATAGGTATATTAGCTAGTCTCTAGTTACAAGTGGATATGTTAAGGGAATTGGAGTCGCTTGAGAGATGGCGTGGATGTGTTCAGTTGCAAGAAACGTGCTTGGAATAGAAAGGTAAGGTGACCAGCGTATTGTTATATTTATTTAAGCACTGACATGTGTTGATGGCAGTATGATGCAAGGGATTACATAAAAAAGAAATTTCCATGAAATCTTGAAGAAGGCTGAGGTTGAGCTTTCCCTTGGAAGCACTGGGAACCGTGGGGATTAAGCCATGGTGTCTATTTTTAGTCTTCATGTGATTTTGGTATTTTGGTGATTTGTTGTTCTTCATCGCAGTTTTGTGTGCATCTTGTGCATGGCCATGCCACTTTGGTTGTGGTTTCGTATTGTTGTTTGTTTTCTATGGTTTCCCTCTTGTTTATTTCTTTTCTTGCCTTTTATGTTTGGGGCCTGGGGAATTGGTTGGGAAAGAGGAAAGTTAATGGATCCCATGGAGAGATGAATGAAACCCAATGGGTGATGTAAGGCCTAGATGAAGCTCAGTGGATGTATAAGGGTAGCTGAAGGAAAGCATATAACAATTAGTTGGATTGGTTGGGTCCACTGGAGTAAATGGATGATGGCAGGAAATCCATGAGAAAAGTAATCAAGAAAGGTAAAGTAAATATATTTTAGGCATCATATGCCTTATCTACGTTGGGAATTGTTGTTCTTGATGTTGTACATGTGATGCATGAATAAAGGAATTTCTCTTAACCTTGACCTTATGATATTTGGTAATTATGTTGTGATCATGATTGTGTTGATGTATATATATGTATACATGTATGTATGTAGGTATGTCATTTTCTTATGAGATCATGATTGTTTTGCACTAATGTTATATATATTTATGTATCTATGTAAGTATGTATCGATCTAACTATCTGACGGGGTCATCAGAAATCGTTCTTGTGGAGGAATGATTTCTTATGGAGGTGAATGGCATGAAGAGATTCCTGGTTCATGAGGAATCAAGTGGGAAGAGTAGCCTAACAGGTCTTCGAGGTCAATATCATGTGGATATGAATTGGTATTATGTGATTATACTATGTCTATGTTTATGTTATGGACATGCTAATGCTAAGATATGCATCAAAGAAATGAAAACAATGTGATGTGCGGCATGATAGGATAAGCATGGATGGAGGAGAGACACTGGAAGCAAGGCTGCTTAGTAGAGACAATGTGGTTTTGGATGTGTCATGCAACTATTGTGCATATATTGTATATGTTGTACATGTTGCACCTTTGATGATGTGTGCATGTGGTGTTATGTATATATAGTGTGTGTACATGTTGTTATGCAATGTTATGTACAGGGTGGTACAAATAGTGTTGTGTGAATATTGCATATGCAGTGTTGGGGATAGATGGTGCTATGTACATGTTGGATATGCAGCATTGTGTAAAGATGATGTTATGTACATGTTGGATATGTAGTGTTATGTGCATGTGGTGTTACGTGCATGTTGTACATGTGGTGCTATGTACATATGGTGTTGTGTGCAATTGTTAAATTGTTAACATGATACATATAACATCAAGGTCTTAATGTAATAAGCCTAATCATCGAGTTACTAGCATATAAAAACAACAAGTTATATATCATGCTCAACAAAAAAATATAACCTAATCATCAAGCTAACTATCATATAACAAAAACAAGTTAACCTATAACATACTCACCAACAACATATAACATAATCATCAAGCTATCTAACATAAAAAAAAAGAGCAATGCATACAACAACAGGATACTACCACACATGACTATCTGACACATGTGCATATGACTACACTAATAAACTAACATCTATCATGTATGTAACCATAACATCAATAGACAAGTACATAAACCTAATTTATATAACCCTAATGCATATAAAAATCCATTAACTAACATACCTTCGTGCCCAACATCCAAACCTGTATGATGGCATGCTCTTGCCTTGAGGTCCAATGTTGTAACTTCACTTTAATGATTTGCATCTCCTGCTCTATCTCAGCCAATGCATCAACATCATAACAACCAACAACATCATAATGACCTAATTTCATACAATGACCTCACAATGCATGTCCGGCCTACCATACATGCATAACAAATGCATATACAACCATACACTCATGACGAAACATCCCACAACAATGTCCTCAACCTTCACATGGCGATATCACTATAACCATGATCAACACCATGAAAATGCAACAAGCACACGGACTACAATCATAAGGAACAAATATGCAACCAACATGAATGCATGGCAATCACAACACCCATCCAGTTTGAGGGGTAAACCATGCTCTGATACCACTCTGTGGTATCGTGTATAACCCAAAGAGAGTGAAACCCCCTATCATACCAATCTGTAACCACCATCCTCCCATATCTACCCAAGTAAATGACAAAATGGGGTAAACATGTGACGAGAGGATATTATGATATGATTCAACCTCCTAAGTATCCTTAAGGAAGTGGAATCAACTGAAACCCATCAAACATATCTTCCACATCAAAACCAACACAACCAAGATCCATCACAACGACAAGAGTATCATTCCCCTAGGTCCCACTAAATATTTTATACATCTTGACCTCTAAATGGTCTTATTCTATGGGCATGCCAACGTCCAAGGACCTCTAAACAGTCCCACAAGCCTACATGCCTGCGTCCAGGGACTTTTCCCAACAGACCTGTGCCAAAGTTAGTGGAATTTAAGTAACTTTTCTAGCCCATAATTTCGGCCACTGCCAAGAACTTGTTGTAATTTCCATAATACATTAAACACATGATGACAAGAGTAATAAACCAAAAATCAACTTTTGAACTAGGCCTGACCATCCCCAACCGGGATTGGAATTTTGTGAAGCACTTGGCATTAATGTAATCTATAGGTCTAGGATATAAGACAAAACATAAATGACTGAAAAATCTTATGAAACATGACAAGAAGGATCACCACCTTTTTCATTGAACTCTTATGACATCAATTAGGTCTTTCATACATCATTTTAACCATTACAAGTAAATACATAAAGTAACCATGACATGAACTAGTCAATTAACCATGCTTATAACTAGCATAAAACCATGGAAATAACATTGAGATAACAACCATTAAATCCATATATAAACAAGTATAAAAGAAAGAGAACTTAGCTTTTATTAATAATAGGAAAATCTGTCTAGGTTTGGGACTTCCACATACCATCCGATTGTAGACATGGTTGAACTAAATCTTTCTTTCAGCCAATCACCCCTGTGCAATATTCCAAGAATGAATGTGGGATCTCATGGATAAACAATCCAAAAACAACCAAGGGAATCCAAAGGTTAAATAACCTCCACCCTCACTGAACCGTGATCACACCAAAACCGGTGCTCCGATCACAAAAATGAACCAAAATTTGAATTCCATCTAGAATCCATCACTATCATTGAGGAATTTTCTGTCTCCTTGTCTCTCAAGCTTTACCACAATCCACACCAGATCACTAGGCCCTAAACCGAAACTCCTCCCTCAGACTTTATTGTCTATCCCACCAAAACTGGTCAAGGGATTCCTAGGCCCTTAGGAATGAACCTTGAGACCAACACTACCTTGGATTCTGAAATACATCCACAAATTTTAAATATCAAAACCGAGATAAACACCCCAACACATTATGGCATCTGGAAAAGGCAAGGCTAGGCTGAAAACCATTGTCATAACCCAACAAAACCATGCCACCAAAAGCAAGAAAACCATACACCAACATGAAAAGCCATGCATGTAAAAACCAACTAGGAAATCACACATGAAATATGTTACCTGCAAGTATTCCTATTGAATCTTCTCGATCCTACTTTCCCTTGCTTTCTCTTTTCTTTGCTTCCTTCCCTTTTTCTTGCTTTTCCTTCCTTCCTCCAAAGCTAGAGTGGTCCAACAAAACTCTAAGTGTCCAAGAGTGAGTGAGAGAGAGAGAATAATGAGAGAGCTCCAAAAATGGACTAACAAAAGTTTCACTGACAAAACTTGTAAACTTATCCTTAGAAGCCTTTTTATCAGTGAGGCCTCTATTTTCTTCAATTTCCGTTATTTTCCTGCATTTTTGTTGGGTAGCAGAGGGCCCGCGTAACAGTTTTGGGGCTTAAAGCTAGCAATTTTGGGAAAAGTATGGTAAAGACTTTGCGAAGTGCGTGGAGTGTGAATTGTAAGTAAGTCGAGTCAAAGGGTTGTCCGCCCAAGAAATAATATAGAATAATAAGAAGTAAGTCAGCTTGCCCATGGTCCGTGGACCATGGGAATGTATAAATAGAGCGAGGCTCTATGGGTAGAAAGTAGCTTTTTGGTATCTACTTTTGGATCTGAAATGTAATGGGTTTTTGAGGAGTGAAGTCTTGAAGCGCCTGTAAGTCCGAGTCAAGGGTATTGGTAGGTAGATGGAGGCTCTGCAGCTGTGTGTGCAAAGGCCTAGTAGAGTCCGCAGCTGTGTGCGCAGACCCCTACGCATGGTAAGTAGATGGAGGCTCTACAGCTGTGTGTGCAAAGACCGAGTAGAGTCCGCATCTGTGTGCATGGACCCTGCAGCTGAGTGCGCAGGGTGGATCTAGATGTATTAGTGAAGGAATTAAATAAAGATAAGTCTGAAATTCTGTGTTAAATCTGAATTATTGTAGACCTTGCTAATTTATGGTTAATATAACTGTTTAATCTATGTGTGTATGCTTATGTTCTGAGTTTATACAAATATGTACCTTTTCTGGGTGTGCAAACTGGTTATTTCTGTTAAATGTTTTCTTAAAGACTATAAAAATTATATCTAATCTATAATAGCACATTAAAAAGTATTAAGGATTTTCCTAGGTCGGGATCTGCGCAGAGTAGAGTGGCGCAAAGCCATAGAAAGGTGTGTGAACTGTCCAAACCACATCAAGACATCCCAAGGGTGCGAAAATCTAGTTCCAACATCCTCCCCTACTACCTTGGGTGAGACCTCACTCCACACTCCACGGGCTATTGCCGAAAGGGCCAATAGCTGCGGGATTTGTTTGGCTAAATAGCTCTTCCAAACCTGGGTCAGGCCCATATAAGCCAACAAATGGTTCTGTTGCCGGGATTGAGATCTGCCTAAGGGATGTCTGATGTCGGAACACTAGAATCCTACAAAGAAATAGCTTGAAGATTGGCTGGATTAGAAGCTTCACAAGTTCATGGTTTAGGAAAATAGAAACCTGCGGATATTGGAGGAAGGGTGGTTGGATCGTTACATATACACAGATATCCACGAAATCTTCTTCGTAACATTCCTGATAGAGTTGTATGAGTGGATCGCGAGGTTAGCTGACAGTGTGGGAAGGTGTAAACTAGATCAACCTATTGTGTGGACTCTAGAATTGGTGCACAGGCTAGAAGCATCCGAAGATAAAATCACACACACAGTAGATCACTGGTTGGATCGAGTAATAGGAGGGTTTATTATCGAGTTCGCGATAGACACAACCATTAGTTATAGTGAAGCAGAAAGGTGCTTTCTCCAAGGACTGTGGGGAAAGTACATTAAATCATTGAATACTTGGATTAAGATGTTGTTGTGTGAAAAATAGATTATGTGCATTTATTGATGTCTGGCGTAACGCGGAGTAGAAAAGGCTACCAAGGAACCGGAGGATTAGAGAACAGTTTGCTAATTTCTATTTCATGGGAAAGCGAGGAGGCTCACGAGGTTCTCCCCAAGAAGTGTGATCTGGTTGATTAAGCAGCGCTTTCCACTGATACCACCTCCATCTATTCCATCACCTACTTCACCCACATCAAATCCATCTTCACCCACTCCACCTCCGCCTTCGCCACCACCGAAGGTCGGGATGGCGAGCGCAGTCAAGTTGCCAGTATCTAAGGGTGTAGGAAATGAGGAACCATGTCAGTTATGGTCTGTGGTAAGGGCTTTATGGGAAGCCCAAGGCATAACAGAGGATAACATCAAAAAGGCTACCCCGGTTAGTGCACTGCAGGACCGCGCGTTGGCATGGTATATAAAGTACTCAAGCGATCATCCGAATGCAGGAATAACGGAAATCCAGGACACCTTGGACAAAGACTTTGGTCAACCAAAATCAAAGACACAATCGGTCATGGTGTTCAAAGAGATAGCGATGCTACCAAGTGAAACCCCATGGGATCTGGATAAGAGATTAAAGAGCACAATCCGTGAGGCTAACATGACATTGAAAGATGTGCAGCACTGCGGGTGGTTTATGGCATCCTTGACACCACATCTAAGGATGGTGCTATCAAAGAAAAAGATCTCAACCCAAGCCGAAGCATTAGAAACTGTGATGAGATTTCACGAAAGCCCAATACAAGATCTGGGGTTGGGAGTTTAGCAAATCCACGCGCAACTACAAAACCTGAGCTTAGAAATGCAAAGCTTGAAGCATGAAAGGGTGACCCGATTGAAGGCGCGTACAGAGGTAGGATGCATTAAATGCAAAAGTCAAGCACACGACAAAGACCATTGCCCCGTCTTTGCGAACTATCTGGCGGGGGGGGGGGGGGATGCCATTGAGACTGGAGGTACAAGCAAGGCCAAGTGTGGCTCCCGCACTCTGGTGCACGATTTTTCAAGTGGGTGGAAAGCACACAACAAACAACTACCACCTGTTGCAGAAGTATACTCAAACCTAGCAACAGCTGTATTGCAACTTTTATAGATCACTAGGTCACGATGAGCAAACATGTCGAAGATATGACTTAATGATGGAAAGGACCATGGCTTATCGAGTGCAGAGTAAAGCGTGAGGGTTCAACCCAGCCATAGGGCCACGCAGGGGATTTCAAGGATGTGGCCGAGGAAGAGGAATCGGGCCTGGGCCTAGGCGCGGACAATTGATTTGTTATAACTATGGAGGGCTAGGACATTATGCTCGTGACTGTACTAACCCGACGAGGATATCTTGCCCATATTGTGAGCAGCTCGACCATGAAATGGTAGATTGCCCAATGTTAATTGCCCAGGTGCGTGAAAAGGGAGTATTATAGCCCTCTCTAACCCAAAATGTCCAAATGATGAGGTTGGAACCACACAAAGAAGACCCCAGCATAAATATGGTATTGAGGAGCGGCACACCCACGGGAGGAGATGCGTGGAATGATTTTACCGAAGAGGCGAAGGGTCATGATACCCCTATAAGGAAACCCAACTTTGAAGTGGAACAAGGGACGAAGACACCGAAGGAAGCTCCGAAGAGCTTCACGGAAGACTCTACTCTAGGTAGGAGGGACCCAATTGAGCCGAGATGGATCCCTCTATGCTTACTACCCTTTTAGAGACGTGTATTAAGTTGTTTCATGACAATACAGTCATTAAGGGACTACAAGAGGTAATCACTAAGTGCGCAGGGTCAGGCGAGCCACCCGTAGTGCAGAAACTAGGAAGACATGCTCTGCGTACTGGACAGGAGATGCGTATGATAACACAAATCGATGAGTACGAGATGGAATAGGTCATTTTGGATTTAGGATCGGATGGGAATGTGCTACCTAAGCAAACGTGGGAATGCATAGGTAGGCCCGCACTACAGTGATCTACTATTCAACTAAGGATGGCCAACCAGCAAAAGATCCTATCGATGGGTCGACTGCAATTGTTAAATAATTGTTAAACAATTGTTAAATTGATAAATTGTTAGCAGCAATTGTTAAATTGATTGAACAATCGTTCAATCGATTGAACAACAAACATGCAAAAATTATTGTTCAATTGATTGAACAACGAAAGCACAAAGTGTTGTTCAATTGATTGAACAGAAAAATCACAATGTGTTGCTCAATTGATTGAACAGAAATCGTTCAATCGATTTAACAACAATATGCATACAAAAATAATTTATGTTCAATTGATTGAACATAAACACACATACAAAATAAGTGTTGTTCAATTGATTGAACATCAATCGTTCAATCGATTGAACAACACCTACGAAACACACCCAAAGACAAGAAAAATCCTCATATTTACTTGGTGATGCCTAACTATATTGTGATCAATCATAAAGGAATATGATTGATCACAATAACGTGAATAGACAGCAAACAAGAGTGGAAGTTTCCACAGCAACTGATTCCAACATTGAAGATTCCAGGCAGCGCAGTCCACAAAGTATCCTAGCCAGCATCGGAGAGAGACTCCAATCCACAGGCGCAGCACCTAAGGCAAATAACGCAGAACCCAGGTACGAAACTAATGACATGTCAAGTAGTAATAATTTAGATTCTATTTACCCTAGAATAAAGAATAATCTAAGAAATAATAAATTAAATTATAAAAATAAGATGAAAAAGATTAATAAAGACCATAATAATAAAGAAAACCTAACTAGAAACCATGTAACAAATCCCAGCTCCATAGTTGATAACATAGAAACCAAGACAACCAACAGAAAAGTAATTAATATCTCTACATATGAATTAAAAAAGGAAGAAGCAAAGGTCCTGGAAAAAGGACTAAATTTCGCCCTAGCCCCCAGCAAAATCCCTAATGAATAAATTATTTGCAACCTAGAAGATGGGATCAAGTCTCTAAGTGATAATGATAAAGAACTCATTAGACAGGAATGTGCAGTCATCTTAAGAAAGGCTAAACCTCCTAAAAGAAACCTGAATCTCAAGCAGCTGAAAGCCATAAAGAGTCTAAGAAATAATGAGGACATTGTCATTCTCAAAGCAGACAAGGGTGGCGCCACGGTTGTTATGAATCATGGTGATTATGTAAACAAGATGAAAGACCACTTATACAATAGTGGGAGCTACAAAAAGCTGGAGACCAACCCCATCTCTAAAATTACTAGATTAGTAAAGAAGGCTATTAAGGAGACCAATCTAGATGATAAACTAAAAAAGCGCCTCACCTCTGATAGTGAAATCACTCCTAGAATCTATGGAGCCCCTAAGGTGCATAAAAAAGATGTTCCCTTAAGACCTATAGTAAACACGATTGGTTCTCCCACTTATGAATTAGCAAAATATGTCGCTAGCATCTTAACCCCCCTAGTTGGCAAGACCAGCTCTTAAATTAAGGATTCCAACCAATTTGTCAAGTTCATTAAAGATACAAAATTAGACCCAGAAGACAAAATTGTCAGTTTTGACGTAGTCCAACTCTTCACCAAGATCCCCCTAGAGGAAGTTGTACAGGTAGTTAAAGAAGTGGCTGACCCCCAAACCGCAAAACTGGCTGAAGTATGTCTTCGCTCTACCTTCTTCTCTTTCCAAGGTGAGATATTTGAACAAACTTCAGGTGTTGCCATGGGATCACCTCTTTCACCGATTGTAGCTAATCTTTATATGGAAAAATTTGAGAAAAAGGCGCTTGATTCATACCCTTTAAAACCTAAGTATTGGATCAGGTTTGTGGATGACACCGGCGTTAATTGGCCTCATGGTGATAAGGAGCTTAGAAACTTTTTGAACCATCTCAACAGCTTATCAAATGACATTAAGTTCACAATGGAGATGGAAGAGAATAACTGCATACCGTTCCTAGACATTCTCCTCATAAGAAAGGAGGATGGTTCCATAGGTCATAAGGTATTCAGGAAAAAGGCTCATACAGACAACTACCTCCATGTCGAATCTCATCACCATCCAGCCCAAAAGATGGGTGTGTTGCAAACCCTCTTCACTAGAGCGGTGAGAATCTCAGATGATGACCATGATGAAGAAGAGATCACTTACCTAAAAAGAACTTTTTCCAACCTAGGATACAATACCACGAGCATCCTCAAAGCCATTCATAAAGCCAAATCCAGAAACAATACAAACAAATCCATTAACCCCATGACTTCTAATGCCTACCTCCCATACATTCAAGGTGTCACTGACAAGCTTGCCAAAGTCCTCAAAAAGAAAGGTGTCAAAACTTCGTTCAAGCCCTTATCAACCATCAAGCAGAGAATGAGATCAGTTAAGGACAACCAAGAGCCGCTGCAGCAAAAAGGTGTGTATATCATCAACTGCTCGTGTGGAGAACAATATATAGGAGAAACTGGTAGATCCGTGAAGATTAGGCTCAAGGAGCATAGTGCTGACATCCGCAAAGAAAGAACTCGCTCTTCAGCCTTAGCTGAACATGCTGGTAAAACAAACCATCATATTTGCCTAGAAGACACTAAGGTCATTGCAAATGAAAAACGCCTTTTCAAGCGTAAAGTTCGTGAGGCTATTGAGATCATTAAACATCCTCGAAACCTTAATAGAGATGGAGGCTTGGAAATTAGAAAAAACTGGAATCCTCTGCTCTCCCCCATGGATTAAACTTGCCCTACCCTTCCCCCGTTCCCCCCCCCATCTTCTCTATCTATAAAAATTCTAACCCTTTCATCTAGTGGGTTCCTCAACAATCTATAATATTAAGCAGCTTAATTAATATCCTTCCCCCTTAACCTAAAAGCCCTTTCAAACCTTTGAAATAATATTATATTAATTGAATTCAACAATATAATCTCATATTTTAATAAAAATAAATAATATAATAAATAACTAAGTAATAATAAATATAATACTATTAATACTAAATAAATAATAAATAATAAAATAAAATAAAGAAAAACTTATATAATATAAAAAATCATTAAACATAAAATCCCATTTAACTAAATATAATAATTAATAAAAATCATGAAAATGAGATCAATACATATAAATCAAATAAATAATTTAATAAATACTAACAATAATCAAATAAAAGAAGAATGGTAAATAAAAACATAGAGATACATACATATAAAAATCAATTTCATTACATGCAGATTAAATATAATATGAAATAAATTAAAATACATACATATCTAAGCAATTAATAAAGCATAAATAATAATAATTTAATAGATAAACTATTATAATAGCCTAAAACTTTCAAACTAATTAATATATTTAACATAAAAGTTAATAATAAATACCTCGAAAATTAATGCAATT
>APFE031100188.1:99848-111360 GCA_000404065.3 Pinus taeda
AATAAATAAATTAAATATAAGAATAAACAATAATATCATAAAGTAATTAATAAATATAATAACATAAAAACATTAGTAATAAATAAATAAAAGAAAATAAGATTAAATAAAAAGTCGGCTTACACACATAACCTCCCTGACATTATTTATATATTGCTTTTCCCCTCTCTGTACATCAAAAGTCCTGATGATGAGTCTTGGTATAGACTCGAAACGTCGACAAAAGAATGAAGAACACTGTGGATCATCCGAACTCTATTTCTCAAAAACCACTCCATAGAAACCTACAAACTAAGATAAAGGAATATATACATTATTTACAATCAAGAAAAATGCAATTTCACTAGAGCAAAGTTGTTGGGTCATCACTCCCTACAGCTAAAATTTTCATGGTGGGGTCATCACGTACTTGTTGGCAGAAAGACTCCTTGGTGAGTGGTTTGTGATAAAGATGCACCCGATCTCCATTCACCTTGAAATAATGGCCAAAATTGTCAATGATAGTGAAGGTGAGAGTACCATTGTTATGTACTTCTTGAATTGCATAAGGGTCGAGCCACCTTGTTTTTAACTTGCCCAAAAAGTCTTGGAATCTGAAGTCATAGAGGAGTGCCTAATCTCCTTTTTAAAACGTCTTATTTTTTATAAGATTTTCGTGCCACTTTGCAAAGAAAGTAGTCGAGCCTCTTCCAATTCATTTATTTGTTGAAGTTGCTTGGTTTGGACTTCTGTTAAATCCAGACCCACTTCTTGGGTCGTTCTTAGAGTCTTTATTTCAAATTCAATAGGAAAAATAGCTTTTTTGCCAAACACAAGTTGGTATGGAGAATACCCAATAGTATTTATCCAAGTTGTGCGATAGGCCCACAAGACCTCTGGCAATCTAGCAGCCCAGTCTCACCAATGTGTTGAGACTGTCTTGGTCAGAATTGCTTCGATGACCTTATTGGTGCTTTCAACCTGCTTATTCACCTACGGGTGATACGGGGAAGTGATTCTATGTGTAATGTGGTGGTTCCTGAGAGTGGTTGTAATCTTGTGTCCTACAATTTGCCCTCCCCCATCTGTTATCACTTCCCAAGGTAAACCATATCGCACGAATAGCCCAAAAAGGAAATTAATTACAGATTCTTTTGTAGCTCTTGGAAAATCTATTGTTTTGACCCACTTTTTCACATAATCTGTGGCAACTAGTATGTAGGGCTTTTGGTTTGATGGCGGATGAAATGGGCCAACAAAGTCTAATGCCCATCATTCGAAGGGTTCTATGACCAGTTGGGGCTGTAGTGGCATTTCATCAAATTGACCAGGCCAGCCCATCCTTTGGCATCTATCACAAGCCTGGGCATATTCTTAGCATCTTTAAAAATGGTGGACCAACAATAGCCCATATGTAGTAACTTATGCCCTATCCTACGATCTGCGAAGTGTCCTCCGCAGGGCTCATCATGGCAAACCTTCGGGATATCATAAATCTCATCATCATGAATGCATCTACATATACAGATATCAAACCCTGTGTGAAAAAAGTATCCACCAATCCAAGAAAACCAGGCGCTGCACTGGACAATCTATTTTCTTTCCTTCGCTATTAAGTGCTTGGGCAGCTTCCCTACTGCTAGATAGTTTTCTACATCTACATACCACGGAGTTTTGACTGCTATGGCAAACAAATGTTCATCTGGAAATTGGTCTTCCACTGCCAATGGATCATTTACCTTTGGAACTCGAGACAGAATATCAGCTACTAGGTTTCCCTTCCCCGGACGATCTTTGATGGTGATATCAAACTCCTGCAAAAGCAATAACCAACGAGTCACTCGACCATTTGTAATATTTTTGTTGGCTAAGTACCTAATGGAAGAATGACCAGTATACTAAAAAACTTGATAGCCAGTTATATAATGTCTAAATTTGTTGATGGCATAAATGACAGCTAAGAATTCCTTTTCTGTTACTGTATAATTAAGTTCAGCAGCAGTAAGATTTTTTCTAATATAATAAATAGCATAAGGTTTTTTTTCCTCCTCTTGGCTGAGGACAGCGCTTATCGTTGCATCTGATGTGTCCATGGATATGTGAAAAGGTAGCTCCCAGTTTGGTCCACGTAATACTGGTGTCGTCAAAACTAGTTTCTTTAAATCTATAAAAATTGTGTTACACTTGTCATACTATTTAAAATTAACATTTCCAGTTAAAGCATATAAAGGTGCAACAATTTGTGAAAAAAAATTGATAAACCTGCGATACTAGCCTACATATCCTAGGAAGCTACGTACCTCCATCTGAGTACAAGGTGTAGGCAGTAAAAGAATTACATGTATTTTTGTTGGATCTACCTATATCCCTGCTGCAGAAATATAATGTCCCAAGATTATGACTTCGGTCATCATCATGTGACACTTGAGATTGCTTAGACACAGCCTAGTAGCAATGCATCATTCTAAAATCTTTTCTAATGCTTGTAGCCCTTGATCAAAGTCATCCCCATATGGGGTGAAGTTATCCATGTAAACTTCAAGTCCTTCATTTATCATATTGGCAAAAATGTTGAGTATAGCTCTTTGAAATGTAGTTGGGGCATTGCATAATCGAAATGGTATCACTTTGTAAGCGAATGTACCCCAGGGATAGGTGAAGGTTGTTTTGTCTTGGTCTTCAGGGGCAATTTGAATCTGATTGTAGCCGCTGAAGCCGTCTAGAAAGGAAAAGAATTGATTCCCTACCAAAGTATCAAGGACTTGATCAATGAATGGAAGAGGGAAGTGGTATTTCTGGGTTGCCTTGTTCAATTCCCAATAATCCGCACAGATACGCCACTTCCCGTTTTTCTGGGGACAACTACCAATGGATAGACCCATTTGCTATCCGAAATGGGATAAATGGAATTCACATCCAACAGCTTCTGTAACTATTCTTTTACAATGTCCTTGAGGTGCGAATTCAATCTCCACTGAGGTTGTGGGATAGGATGAGTATCCTTTTCAATGTAGATATGATGTGTACACAATTGTGGGTCTATACCCTTCATGTCAGGATAATCCCAGGAAAAAGCCCCTTTATATTTTGCAGGACCTAAATGAGCTTTTGTTGTTGATCAATGTCCAGGTTATCATTAATGTTTAAAACTTTGCCTGGTCCAATTTCAATAGGCTTGCTATTATGAACAGTAGTTGTCTGCATATGTTGATCATCAGTATCTTCCAAAGGGTCTTCCAAGGCTTCATTATCAAGAATTTCTTTTAACATTTTAAATTTCACATTGTTCACATTAGCTGGCTAATTGATAAAGTTACTGATAACATTATCTTCAGTCTGATCCTTGAATTCAAGTGCCTTTGCTACTGTAAGTGGTGAACGAATGCTTTCTTCCAGGTATGTGGGTGGTTGTTTACATACTTTTACAATGGGAAAACTTGGTTTTCCAAGAGGATATAAAATGAGAATTTTTACAGAATCCCCTTTAACAATAGTCATGATGCCCTCTCGGTAGCCTATGTATGCATCGGTTGTTGCCAGCCAAGGTTGGACCAAAATCATAGGGTGTCCATCCAGTCGACTCTTTGGGTTTATAACAAGAAAATATATCGGATACTCCCATAAATCAACAGAAACCGTAATATCATGTAAATTTCCCTCTGGCCTCACCACCGAACGATTAGCAAGTTTTAGCAGGGTGGTGGTTGGTTCCAAAGCTGTAATATCGAGTGTCTAACAAGTTTCTGTTGTTAAGATGTTAATGGTTGCACCCAGATCAACTAGTGTGTTTGGAAAGGAGCGGCCATCTATTTGAACTATAACAATGGGATTCCCAAGATCTTCATATTTTACTGGTGCTTCCCCTCCCAAGTGTAAATCAGATAAGGCCCTACAACATGAATGGTAGGTGAAATTTTTTCTTTGCTCACAGGCTTCTTTACACATAGCTCTCTAAGCGTTTTAGCATAAATAGGAATATCTTGGATGGCCTGGAGGAGAGGAATTTTAATACAGAGATTTTTTAGTTCCCCTACAAGATCAAAATCTAGATAAATAATTGGTTTGGGTATTGTTAGCCTTTCAGGGAATGGGGGAGAAGTATCTATGAGATTCTCAGAATATTTAAGTTGATCTGTATCTTCTCCTTGTTTTATTTTGGTGTCAATTACAGTTGATGGCATATGTATAGGTGTAGTTTCCAACTCAATTGATGGTTGGTCAATATTTTCCTCAAGGGTGATGATACATCCCAACCTCAATCTAAGTTCATTACATTCTTTTTGTTCAATCTCATAGTCTGAGCTTTCAATAATTTTCACCAGCTGAACTGGTCTGTTATTGGGATTTAGATTCGTTTGAGCTGGAAATTGAGGATGCAGAAGAGGCTGAGGATTTTGTTGTAATGGATATGGGGCTGATAATGCAGTTTGAGGTTGAGGACCTGTTCCCATAAGTGTATTGGATATCCCCAGAGGTCTCTTCCAATTCGGAGACCAGTTCAGATTTTGAGAAGTAGAGGCAAGCCACTAGGATGGATATCGATTTCCTTGCCAAACATGAGCAAAAGGAGAATTCAGCCAGCCATTACCCAGAAAGGACTGAGTTGACTAGGATGTCATAGGGAATGGTTGGGATTTCCAATTCGAGTAAGATGGTTGGCCTTGCCATGCTGCCCCAAGGTTCTACTGTTGATTAAATGGTGAAGAAGGAAAGAACTGGGATGTGTCTTGTGACATACCTGTAGGTTTGTCTTACCACTAACGACGCTAGTTCATTAAATATATTGGATCTATCTCTTCTTATGCTTCCTTGAAAACTTCTTTCAGCCCTGGAAGTGATGGACATTGTTCAATGGCATGGTCCTTGCTGTAGATAGTGCATGTCTGAACCATGTCCGATGGACACTCCAGCTGGTTGTGCTTCTTTTGGTAGCATGGACAGAAAATGGCCAAGTTTTGTTCTACTAAGGCTTGTTTTTGTTTAGCCTGTAGGACGTCCAGTTGCATTGTGAGGTTGCCAAGGATGTTCATCTTGAAATATTCAAGGAGGTCACCAATTTCCATTCATGCTACACCTCCACTGTGTGGTTTGCTTCCCCCGGTCATAGGATATTGACTTCCTGCTCTTGTGCTTGTGCTTCCTCGCGAACACCTGCTACACAAGTGAACGATTTCATCATAATATTCTTGAGAAATATCTCATTTCCCCATTAAATTAGATTTTCCATCCATTCTTCTTTCATTCCCTTAATTAAGATAGCTCTTAGGACTTCTTTTGGTAAGGTGGTCTGAGGAGATCTCTGCAAATTATAGTGAAACCATTCAACATATTCTTCTAAAGTTTCATTATCCTTTGACCCATCTTAAAGATTTCATCTTTTAATTCCCTAGTCTTGTAAAAGTCCTAGTATCTTGTGAGAAAAGAGGTTTTCATGTCATCCCAAGAGTTAATAATACGTCTGCCTAGACCCATGAACCATCTCAAAGCACTCCTTTCAGAGTAGAAGGGAACATTTTTAGTTTTTGAGGATCGGTGGTACAGTCATATCCTTTGTAGAGGACATCAAACTTGAATAGGAAGGCATCATGATCCAACATGATCATCCCATGAAAAGTTGGGATACTCTGCAAAGGAATAGCTTTCATAGGGACATTGGCTACTTGGTTGACTATGGGGTATTCCAATATCGAGGTTTGACCTTGAGGTGGTGGATTTTCCATTTGGTCAAAAATGTGCCAATATCCTTCAAGAATTTCAGGGGGTGCTATTTGATTAAGTGGAGGATTAGCAATCCGAGTTGGTTTTGCAGCACTAGTTAGATCTAGGATCACAGTAGATCCTTGTTAAGAGAGTTGAGGTCTTTCCTTAGCAGTTCCACTGGTTTCTCCCTCTCCTTCTCTCAAGTTAAACAATTTTCCCTCTTTCAGAGGATGAGAATGTAAATTCGTTGTAACCTGAAAACTCTGTTTAGATCCTCTAATTTTTCTTTGAATCTCAGCGTAGGTTGCAGATGATGAGCTTTCTGCCTGAGGGATTACAGTAGGTTTTTTTCCAGTAACAATCGGAATCCTACTGATTCTTGAGACTATGCTTTTCTTACCATTTTGTCTATAAAAGTTGTTCTCCCAAGGTTCACCAATCCCTTGGGTTTTGTGGATTTAGGTGGGGGCTTTTGATCTTTTTCTATCTTTCTATTCCTAGTCATTAATAAAAAAACTATTTCTATTTAACCTCTATGCTTTCGCTGAAAACTAGGTTAATGAGCAAGCACTTTACTTGTTGGTCACACAAGTTCTTACCTCTCATTTTTAAAACCCAATTCTCTTACAGCAAGATAAAAGGAAATCACTTTGAAACACTTTCCCCGGTAACGGCACCAAAATGTTGGTGCACTAACTTGTCCTATTACAAACAATCTCAATACCTACATGCATTATCAACCCAGGGCATGTCTTTTTATTTCAAGAGTGTCAGCGCTATATATGCAATGAATTCAGAGGTCAATCTATGTTGGAATCATTGCAATTGCTAATGTATATTTATCTAAATTCAATCCAAACAACTGAAAGGAATTCATAACACACTTTGTAATTCTACTTAACATATTCTGAAAGCAAATGAATCTGAATACAAATAGAAAGAATCACACTTGGCAATCTTAACTGGAATTGAAACTAACTTATTTAACATGAAAGAGAGCTATAAAGATAATTGAACAACAAATGACCATATAAGCATCTTACAGAAAGCAATCAATTCTAGCTTTGAAATCTATGTTAACATTACTTAGAATGAACAACAATCTGAAATGAACATAACCAATTCGAGAAAGAGCATCACATATATGTAACACACAGCTAAATCTTGAATCTTGAATAAACAGCAAATGTAAATCAGAATCGTCAATCCTCACGGTAATCAGAATGATATTAATTTAACAATAACAAACAGTAATGAATAAATAGAAATGATTATAACATAGGTGAAGCAGTGGATCTTCTCTTGACTGGGCCCAAAGTCTCCAGAAGTCCTCGCTATTATATACTCAGAACACGATTATGAATTAAACGCAATCTTGTTCATTAAAATAAGTAACATAGTTACAGAATCACCAAGATGAGAGTATTATATATCCAAAAGAATAGTTACAATATGTGAAGTTCTAAACTAGTTGTTCAGTTTTCCTTTCGACCTTATATAAAATCTAGAAAAGTAAATAGATAAAAGCGAATCCTCAGGATCAGGGTATCTTGAGGATTTCACAATACTTGATCTGATTTCATCATAAAATAGCATCGGTCATCCTGGTCTTTCGCTTTCTTCCATGCTCAGGATGCTTTCTATTTTCCTTTATTAGTTGTTGTTGTCTTGTCGATTGAACATCTATCATCCAATCCGTGTCTCTACACATAAAGATAGTAAAAGTCAGTTTTCTACGCCCAAATTTATCTATTTTGTTACTAATCAATTTTGCCCAACTTCAGCTATTGTTTCCTCTATTTTGATCCATACAACGAAGATAAACATATGAAGACAAATGTTAAATTAGGCTATTTACGAGGAGAAAACATACCTTTTTCTCGTCCCATCACTATTATGGGCGTGTCTTTTATGAATATTCCTGATGGAAAGAGAAATAACTATCCATACCCATACTTTCTATATTCAACACAACATTTGAACTCTAGGAAGACTTAGCAGGTTGATTGTTGTTGTTATTATTATTATTATTCCTTTGAAAAGGGAAAGACTTGGGAGATCTGCTATTAGTAGAAGTCTCGCTTGACCTTTTCTTTAGTTCTGAAATTTCGTTGGTAAGTGTTTTCACCATCCTAGTCAAGCTTTCAATATCTGATGAGTCCTTATCTTAAGCCTTGTTGGAAGAAGGTTGAGACTTCCTACTAGTTTCCTTGGAGTCTTTTGATTCATCATCATCAGTAATGACTCCAATAGCATGCAAGTCCTTCTCTACGGTGATCGCTTCTACAAAGTTTTATGGCAATGTTTCTTTTGTAGAACTTTTAAAGAATTGGGAAATGTTAGTGGGAAAGGAAGTTGTGTAACAATCAATAGTAATTGAATCATGTGGTTGTGTTCTTAGGGGAAACTTGTTCAATATATTATTGAACTTCTTATTAAAGTTTTTTACTTTCTCCTTTTCCCCCATATTATTGTTTTTGAGCTCTTTCAGTAACATGGCAGGATTATTGTCATCAACAAATTTATCTATAAATAGCTTCTTAAACTCCCTCCAACTATGGACTGAATTCACATGTAGACTATGGTACCATGGTGTTGCTCTAACTTCTATTGTATAAGGGAAAATTCTATAAGCAACATCATTATACCTTACTTCCAACATCCATAGATGCATGTAGAAATTGTCAATGTGATCTTTTTCCTTTGTCATATTATCTGGATCGAACTTTGACAACAAAATTTATGGATGTTTAGGCATCTTATGGAGATTATCATGAAGAGAAAGAGGCCCTTGAGCAATCCAATCTAAGTCCTATTTGGTCATGTCTTCGTCTCTTTGTTCGTCTTCCTTATCAAAATCTGAGGAATCTTCTCTTTCACCATCTAAACTATCAAAAATGTTGTTAGAAAGAACAATTCCATCCTCGTACCCTTCGTTAATAGGTGGAAGTTGATATTGTTGCATTGTGTCTTCTAAGTATTTTTCTCGCTCTTCAAGAGTAGAAAAAACCAAATCTTCAACTGTAGAAACTAATATACCAATACGAGTTATCTCTTTCTTCTTTGGGAAGTGCAGGAGATTATGCACATTTGGAATTAAACTAGTAGCCTTTGCAAACCAATGGGTTATAGGTCGAAGTGCCCAGATTTGTTCGTATGTAACTTCGTATGTCAACTCTAAGCCAGGCTTAGAAGACCCTCCTACTTCAAGAATAGGAGTTGAAATGGTGCTCGTAATATTGCTACCTTCTCTAGAAGATGAATGGTTAGGGTGTGTGGGGATATCATCCATAAAAAACTAGTTTCCCTCCTTCTAACACCAGAATTTTTACTATATTGGATATCGTCAACATACAGGGGTCTCCCCAATATAAGGTCCCAATTAGACCTCACATCGTTTGGTATAGGAGTCCCATTTGGAATACAACATGGATGTTGTTTTATTTAATGTATATGCCTTTCCTTTAACTATCAACATGAGAGAGAAGCGCAAATGTCCTTTTCAATGAGCAAGTGAATGCGCCTTGTGAGTGTTCAATTGCATATGTATCAAGATTCTCTTACTATGAATGGGGAAATAAAATGAGGCTCTAATAGAGAATTAATAATACTACCTTAACAGAGACACACATGAATGAGAAAGACTTGTCTCACATCAACTGAAATATTTCACATAGATGTGACGATCATTATAAACATTACAACACACTTCCAATAAGTTAAGCACCGAAGTCACTAAAATAGTTCAATTACTCCAATACATGTAAAAGAAAAACATGAATCATAAACATCCAAATAATAGTCTTAGAAACATTCACAATCCATGTGTGGAAATGTGTTGGCCTGGAAGGCTTTGATATTTGTTGATCTAGATTGTCATTGATGTCAATATGAAGCCAAGGAGAAGCAGAGCAGACTTGTGAAGAACAGGAGCAAAGCCAGTGGAAAGAGAATCGCATCAGTGAAGGTACATATATAGAGTCATCGGAAGTCACAGAGAGATATGTCCAAGGGAAACCACTATCGGAAGTCATAGGAGCTATCAGAGTGGAGCTATCAAAGCAGGGAAAAAGTTCATTAGAAGGAACAAAGAGGAACACACATCAAGAGGAGAAGCCAGTGGAAGAGCAGTTAACAGAGGAGCATCGCATGTAATATATGCCAAAGAAGAACTATCAGAATCCAAAGGGAATACCGATCAGAGGAGCAAGAGAAGCATAAAGGAAGAGTCATTTGAAACCACGAGAAGCAAAAAGCAGAGAGTCGTTACTCTTTGTAACCGTGTTCAACAGTTAACCAGTCGGTTTATAATAGTGGCAGTGGTTATTGGGTGGACGCTAGGCAGTAAGTGGTATTTAGAGGAGAGCGCCCAATTCCATTAACCGAGCGACACGTAGAACTCGGGTGGAGAGAGAAAACCACCTTTTCGCAAGGTTATTTCTCTTGCAAGTGGCTCACCTGAAATGCATGTAGGTCGTTGGATCTAGCGCGGGTTAATCGACGGTGAAGGATTAACGAATGGTTTTGGGTTGATTGGGTTAAGTTGGGACTGTTAGATCTGGAGAGAAGGTCAACGGTGGAGGATCGCTAAGGAATACCGCAAGAGTGTAAAGTTGTGTCATGATAAAATATGTGATTGTGATATATATATATATATATGGACCCATAGGACCATTACAATATGATGTAATATAATATCACGTCCGTTGCAATATCGCAAGCCTCTTTAAAAGCCTTGCCACATTGAAATCCATCGATTGCATATAAATGCGAACCCGACTACACCATTATAGCATGGCTTAATCAAATGTCACATATGTGGTTATCGAAATGTACAAAGGAATGTCAAACCGATGATTGCGATGAGGGTGTGGACCCGATGGAGTTATTAACAACAAATTATAATCATATCGCATCCAATAGAGGCAATCGGTAATCGGCGATGTTATAGACATGACTTATAAAAGACCTCCTGAAAGCTGCGATTGCGATTGAGATTGTGACGTGGCATGTGGGACCACCCATTATATATTTATAACTATGTTAATCTATGATATTGTTATAGGAGGACAGAGGATGTTAAGGGGCATCGGCAATATTATATCGTGAAGACAAAGAGTTGTGACTGTGGAAGCTGCGATTATGATTAAAGGGGTGATGCAATTGTCGTAAAGAATGTTGGGTCCATTGTATGAATATTTAAAAATAAAAGGGGGGCCTCTCTGATATAGTTATTTCTTTAATATGAAATATTATTATAATACGACCTCTCTTCTGCATTAACGTGTCCTTTAAGAATTTGATGAATCTGAAGAGATAGAGGAAACCGAAGAGTGAGCGCAGAGGAAGCCGAAAGATCAAGTGAGTGAAGAGGAAATGAGCAGAAGCCAAATGTCAAGAGTATCAGGCATATAAAATAGAGAACAAGGGAAATTTTGAGGTGTTGGTGAACTGTAAGAAAAAAAAGGGAGCTGAAGTTCTGGCAGAAGTGGAAGGATCAGGAGGACAGAAGTAATTCATAGGTCCAGCAAGGTTGGGAGAAAAGAATTACAACCAAACAGATCCAGACAGTTGCAGCAGAGGGTTGGAGCCCTTGAGGTTGGTGCCTCAGAACTGAAAGGATTGGTGTCTTGGGAGTTGGTGCTCCTAAATTCAAGTTTGGTGCCTTGACAAGTGTTACCAGGAATAGTATCCACTCGGAGCTGCTATTCCCACTAAGACTGGTAGCTATCTTAGAAACAAACAAGTAAAGACTACTTTCGCTTTCCTTTATGAAAAATAGATAAGAGTGGAACAAAGGACACAAACCTTAGTCTTGCGCTTGGTTCCTTGC